>WSFP011431345.1:0-21602 GCA_009831015.1 Picea engelmannii | reverse complement strand
AACCAAATGATGACCAAATTAACATCAAAGCTTGGATTGCGGAAAGAACATTCGTCACCCTACTACCCCCAAGAAAATGGTTAGGTGGAAGATGTAAATAAATCTCTTAAGACCATCCTACAACGAACGATCAACTTGGCCAAGTCAAATTGGCGTTTGATGTTATACTTGACATTATGGGCTTACCAAACATCTGTTAAGACTGCAACTAATTTCTCACCTTTTCAACTCGTTTATAGGATGGAAGTAGTCTTGCCTATAGAATGCCAGATCCCATCCCTAAAATTGGCAGTACATCTACTGCCAGACACTTCTCCACTTGAAGAACGATTATTATACCTTAAGCGGCTCAATGAGTAGCGTCGTGATGCGGCCCTGGCCAATGAGGATCACAAACAAAAATTCAAGTGTCAGTATGATCGGTCCGTTCATCCTTGGATTTTCTCTGAAGGCAACCTTGTCCTGGTCTATGACCAAGATAAGGACCCCCTGGGGGCAGGCAAATTCAAACCCATGTGGTTCGGACCTTTCATCATAAAAGAGGTTCTAAAAAAAGGCACTTATCATCTGGTTGACTTTGAGGGAAATGCTTTGGCGGAGCCTAGAAATGGGCTCTACCTCAAGAAGTATTACTCATAGGTAGGTCACCTTGGGTAACCTTTTGTAACATATGTATAGTCTTTGTACTATTACTTTCTGGTTTCTTTTAGTATTATGGACGTGTCATTTTGATGTTATATTTTTTCACTGTGGTAGATGTCAAGTGAATCAGAGGTGTTCATTGGGTATGCAGACGGTGCTAGCCGGAACACTCAAAGGCTTGCCTTCGCAGCTTGGGTTATTTTTACACCTCAGGGCCAGTTATTATCTTCAAGAGGTATATGTTTAGGCGACACCACAAACAAAGTCGCCGAATACAGTGCATTTATTGAGTTGCTTCATGATGCCCTGTCATTTGGTATCTCTCATCTCCAGATCTATTTAGACACTCATCTGGTTGTGTCTCAGTTAAATAGAGTCTACCGTGTTCATGGTTTGAATTTACACCGACGATTCCTTAGGGTACGTCTCTTAGAATGAAGATTTGATTATATTACATATTTTCATGTTCCTAGGAGATTAAACCAAGTTACATATACTCTAGCTAATCAAATTTTAGACTGTCATCTCGCACACATATAAAAAGACATATATATAAACATGTAAATACATTTTTAAAGGAAAATATGATCCATAAGACACAAAAAGACATAAAAATCCATATATAGGTGGACGCAAGCGCCTCAAAAAATATGACCAGTAACGAGTCATGGGGATTATGCCCTCAAAAAATATATATAAGTAGAGATATCAGCATGTGAAAAGTCTAGACTAACTAAGATCAGGGACTATGGGCCCTGTTGTAATAATCAACAATGTTTTCCAAACGCTGAAACAATCAGACCCATGTCCGTGGTGCCCCCACTACATGAGGCTATATAGATGGTGGCAGATCCTCAATCTCTACCATGGGGATGGTGCGAGTGAGCGAGGTAATATTTCACTCAACTCGTCTCAAAACCCTCTCAGCCTCATTGGCTGGAATCTCTCCTGCTGTTGTTGGTCCCCCTGCGACGGCAGGTGCGGCCCCTGGCCAAGGACGATGCCTGTTTCTCACATAATCCGCAGGTTGCATGGGTCCCACATCTACACACAATAGGCACATATCTATCAAATAGTTTGGTATAAAAAAATGATATATATATAAAACAACATAAAAATTACATATGTTTCACAAAAAAAAAGTGATGCAATCTTACCCATCTCGCCTCTCTCCTCGCCTGGAGGTACAGGGATCTCAGGCTCTCTCAAGAAATCAATCCTAGCATAAGGATAATCCTCTATGGCTAGGATCTACCGTGAAAACCAAGTAAAGAATTCATCATCAAAGGACTCATTGGTTCTTCCGCAACCCTGTCGTGGCAGCAACACTACCCATCTACAAACCGCGAGAAGAGAGGCATGATGTCCTAGTACCACCACTCGAGGACTGAAACTAGGAACTCTTTCAAAGAAGAAAGATCATAGAATCTTCCCGAACCCAAAGTTCCTCTACGTCCACAGTCGAGAATCTATTAGCTGCCTCTTCATACAATCCAATAGTGTGGTGCTCCAGTCAAATATATGTTCTCCTCTTCATCTATGCATGGGATGCCTGATGTAGAGCCGCAGAACCAGTCATCTGCCCAATAAGAAATGCAATCACCCATAGTGATAAATTGGTGATCCTTCTTATTGGAAAATGCAAACTCGATCGGTCTGTACCCACCTCACAATAGAGTCCTATCAATTCCAATATATTGTGAAGCCCAGAAGGAAATGCCCAGAAATTGACTGGTTCCCCTCTCTTGGAGAGGCCAGTAAAAAAGTATATATCCTCTGTAGTGGGCACCAGCGACTGCCCCTCTAACATAAAATCTTCTGTGTCAGGGTGCCAATATTAAACCAAGCCATTCAATAGCCTGGGTTGTGATCTCATGAAAGGACACAGAAAAAACTTGAGCAAGCCACATTGCATTAATGTCGCCATAGCGTTAGGGTCTTCCCCAACTAGTGCGCTAATATCTTCGTGCTCTCGTTATCTCCATTGCACATACATCCTGCACATGGGAAATTTTTTATAGGGTTAGGCCTTGCTTTTTAAACTTTTTTTGCAATCATTGGAGGGTCCATGCGGGTTGTTTTGATGACGGTTGCATGTACACATGCTCTGACATCAGACAGAGTGAGTGTACATGCGAGCTTTCATAAGACAACCCGCATGGACCTAGGGCCAACCTTTTAGAGGTCAACACCCCCCCAAAAAACCAAATTAAATGCATATATAAAAAATTAAATGGAAAAAGGAGGTATTTTATACTTGGTCCATACGGATGGTCGTTTTGTCCACTGTAGCTTCTGGAATCACCACTTTTACCAAAGAGGTTTTTTTTTCCTCTAGAGTCAATTTCCAAATCAACAATGGTGATAATGAGATGCTAGCTTCTATTTATAGACTTTTGGGCCCTTTTTTGTCACTTGTTTGCCCCCCTTATCATTTTCTCTAAATTGAAAACCATTTAGAGTGATTAAAGAGTTTCTATGGAAAGTTACGTTCAGGTATCATGACATTTTTTGAAGTTTTGGGTCACTTTTGACGGTCCGTGGGGAAAAATATCAGATGGTCAACTTGAGAATATAAGTTAGGTTTCCACCCCCACTTTTGTATCTCGTTTTATTTATCCATTTTCCATAGGATCGATCCCACCAGGTTGCGACACGAAACGATCATTGTTGCTTTAGAAGTGTCGTGATTTGGTGGTAGAGCTTACCAGAGCATGGATGCCCTAGGCAGATCCTGGTTGTAGTATGGTGTCCATGCTGTCAGTAATGACTGTAGTCTCCAGAGTCCTTTTAATTTTGCCTGATTATGAGTTTGAGCCTCATTTTCATGACCCTTTATCACTCTTGACCTCACCCTCGGGACTCCCAAAACATAATGGGTCTTCTTTTAAGCCCTTTTTAGACCCTCTAAACATGAAAATATTGTCGAGCGATCTTGTGGCCTTTTACGCTCATTAAACTGAAATTTGAAGTCACGTCTATCCAGCGGTAGTTTACCCCTTTTTCGGTATGGACAGTCAATTGTATGAACAAAGGTATACTCTAGAGGCCTTGTATCTCTAGAAGAGTACTCTCAGGTATAATTTTAACCATTTTTCGGGCCTGAGGGACTAAATTTACGAAAAAGGAACCCCCACAGAGTCCATAGTTAAGCTCTTTTCAAACTCCCTAAAATTGAAAAGATCACTAAGTGACCTTATTCTTTCACACTCGTTAAAATGGTCTAGAAGAACATTCCTGACGGAGTCCATAGTTAATCTTTTTTTAGACTCCTTAAAAATGAAAAAAACTTCGAGTGATCTTGTCTTTTTCGCACTCGTTTAAATGGTTTTGAATAGACATCTTGTCGGTGCTAGTTTACCCCTTTTTCGAACCAACTAGACTACCTTCGAAAAAGGTACCCCATTGGAGTCTCCTTTTACGTTTTTTCAGACTCTTTAAATATGAAAATCCGTCGAGCTTACCTTCTCTAGCCTCATAAAACTTACATCGAAGGACATTACCATTGTGTGTCTTATTAATCGCATTTGAATACCTGCCTCTCTAGTCTACTGTCGGCTCCATGTTTCTCTCAATTAAACCATCTGAAGCATGCCTTATATGCAATCCCTGTAGCACTTTGCCTCTACGTCCCGACACCTTTGGCCCTAGGAGGGATTTTTCCCGAGTGTCCTTACTTTGAACATCAGTCTTGTCCTTGCACCTCAAACTTGTATGTTTGCAACACTCATCCCTCCTTTGTAACGTAACATTATTTTATTCTTTTTTCAAAATTATTGAAAAAGACAAAAAAAATCAAATATACCCCAAAAAGAGGAAGGGAAAAGTATTTTATTTGTATTGGCAGCACAATGAGTCACCCTTGGATAAAGCACATCTTTCTATTTGTTCTTCAAACCCTGGGATTTAATATGACCTTAGGAAGTTGTTCTCGCTACATTGATATGTGCCCTCCTCCATTTGGTTATTCTTCCAAAAATATGGAGAGTTTGCGTTGCCTCCTGCCTCATAAACTTATGTTAATGCCATGCTTCCTGAGTCTCATCTTTTATCATGCTATTATCCAAGGGAATTTTTTCTAAGCTTGAGTCGGCCCCTCTGCATTTTGTCTCTTTCCCTCATGCCCGACCATCCTCAAAGTCCAATCAAGTCTTTGTTCAAAATCAATGAAGCCTTCAGTCTAATCATCAAGATTCTCTAGTCCATGACCGACGAGCCATCGAACACCTCTGGGTAGTGAATTCGTACACTCATATTACACTCCTACCCGAGTTTTGAAGATTTTGAAGTTGTTGCTTGAGCTCTAAAGACCTCATCTCCAACCATCATGCCTAATCAACTTCCAGAAGATGGATACTCTACATGTATATCTTTTTTATTTTGAGATGTAGCTCCATTGTGTATTGCTCGCGGCTACACTTTAGGGTGAATCTATTGTGTATTGTAGTTATATGGCATGGATCTATAGTGTATTTGATTGGTAGCCATGATTTTATTTCATCCCAAGCATGGGTATGCCTGCATCGGTGAGACAATTATTATTTTGCAGAAGGCACCTCCCGATTTCTGGTCCTTGGGCTCACTTATTTGGAACGTTGGTGAAGATTGTTAATGTATTTTAGCCATCAGATGCTCTTCTGACCTCACACATTAGGGTGAATCTATTATAATCCTAATTTTCACCATACATGCTTACTTGGCATCAGGCCATCTTAGATTCCTTCTTTGCCAAAACACTACTGAACAACTCTTCTTAAAAAAACCCTTTTATAAAGGCCCATGGGCCCTGATCCATTACTACATGCGTGTACATGCTAGCTGACCCAAGACAGCCCGCGTGTACCTAAAAAAGCATGAAAAAAGGAAAGTTGTTGATGTAACACACAACTTTGGGTAAGTTAACTAAACCTTTCGGCCATGCATGGCCGATCATTCGACCAAATAACTAGCTCCTTCTAACCTATAAAATAAGGGGTAGTGGTCCCATTTGAAAGGAGGAAAATCATAGTAAAGAAACTATACCCGATTGAGCCTTCCCTTTGTCCCAACCTTTAGCCATCCTTGTGCAAAGAGAATCATAGAAAAAATCAGTTGGAAGACAGTGGAAGAAGAGCCCAGGACCAGGATCGAGGAGCAGTAGCCGACTTTATCATTGTAAGGTATCATTGTGAAGTTAATAAAAGAATTGTTTTTCCCGTCCTGCCATGTGAGATTGTCATTATTTGAATATCGATTGTATGATTGATTAAATATCCAACCCATTAGTTCATAGATCAAATGCATGTGGATTTATTTACTTGTATTTTGTGAATGCAGGTCAGCATTGGGAGGAGAGTTGTAGTCAAAGAACTACCAAGTGTGAAAAGGGATCGACATAAAACGCGAAAAACAAGGTACGTTGACTTAATCTATTGAGCCTTGTATTTACATATGAGTGGTGGGGGTTTAGGCATGGGATGATGGTAAGAAGTAAGAATCTTTAGGTCATTTCTACATGCATGATAAAAACCCTTAGTGCTAGTCTGTAGGAGGGATTTCCCACCCACAACACTAGTTAAAAAGGAAAAAACAAGAAAAGGATCTCAAAGGATTTGCAGAAAACAGGTCCTGATTAGAAGGTCGTGAGATTGATGCTGAGGGAGCATATGATAAATGTTGGCCCTTGAACAAGTTTTGAAGAATACTTGGTCATATTTGACCGATTTTGGGACTTCGAAAACTTTCCAAAGATGGAGCGCAACGCAAAGCAGAAATTAGGGAAACTAGACTTATTTTTGGGTCCCTTTAGGGTTTTGGGTTAATGTAACAGGAAAAGGATGTTGGCCCGTGGGTTCACCCATGCTTAGGCCCATTTTTGTAATCTATAAATAGATACTTAGGCAATGTAAGAAGAGAGTAGTACATCTATGTGATGTATAGTTGATGGCTTAGTTCTAGGAACTGGATCTATGTGATCGGATGTATCTTGTAAATGCTCTGTGCATGATTGTAAGAAGCTCTCAAGTTGTTTTGTGCTGAAGTGCAAAGAAGAAGAATCTAGCAAGCTACGCAGATATTTTTCCTGTGCGAAGCAAGGATTCTTGAAATCTATGTTGTAACTGCTTGATTGAGATAATAAAGAGGAAGATCTTGTGGACGTAGCCCTAGGGTGGGGGTGAACCACAGTAACTTTGTGTATTGTGCTATGTGCTTTGACCTAATGTGTTTATCTCCTTCTTGGCTAAGTTCTTGATGTGATTAGATAGATTCATTTATGCTTTGTGCTTCTGAGATAGGAATGAATTATAGATCTGATATGTAAGATGCTTAGTGCTTGATCTGTGGAACCCGATCTATCTTGGTGTGGCTAAGTGTTGAATTATCTTAGATCTAAGTACTCACTGCGATACTCTGTGCTATCTGTGAAGTGTTGTAAGGGTTGAATATTGATGGATAAACCATGCTAGATGATCTCTAAGTGCTATAATCACATACCTGTGTCCCAGCTAGGGTTGCAGACATCAGAGTCCTGCAACCACCCCTGCCTCTACCTCGGGTGAGACTTCATCTGCTTCACAGGTGTTGTCAAAAGGGTCGGTAGTTAGGGTTTTGTTGGTGTTCTCTTGAGCATTGAACCCTGGGTCTGCCCTTGTGCCAAAAAATGTTTCCGTTTCCAGGACCTGAAACTATGATTGTTGGGAACTAAAGAAGAAAAATCTTTGTGTGAAATAAGCTCTGTGCGTAGATATATTTCCCTATTACGTAGTATTCTACTTGACCTGCGAAGCTTTGTGCCAATAAATAAAGGTCAGATCTGAAGAAAAGGGGTTAGATATACAAGAAAAGAGGTTGATATTGAAGAAAAGAAGTGAGATCTGAACACTTTGTGCCCTAAGAAAAGTAAAAGTAGAAATTTCTACAAAAAAGAGGTAAGATATGTAAGCTCTATCCTCTAGTAAAGGTAAGAATAGTTCAAGTTTTAGATCTGAAATCTTTGTGCCCTATGGAAGAAAATAAGTGAAATTTTTTATTTCTAACGTATGGATTTAGGTATACTTGATAAATTTTGTCTCATCTTAAAAACTAGAGCATTTTTAGATAAAATAAAGTTTGATATGAATAGATCTGATAGGAATAGTGAAAGATATGCTATACCTATGCATAGAAAGAGTTTTTGGACTAACCAATGGATGCAGGACCCTATAATTTATTTTTTCCAGGCTAGCCATTATGATCCTAGCATGTAGTACAAAAAGAGTTGGGGATCATTGAAGAGAAAGAGAGGATTAACTCTTTTCTACAATTGCAGAAGACCAGGACATATTGCTAAGGAATGCCCTGGGAGAAACCCTAGCTGCCTCTGTTGTAAATCTATGGACCATGAAGTATTGGATTGCCCTAGAATGATTGATAAACTTGAAAAGATGAATATGGAACAAGAAAACTCTTAAGGAGATCAAGAGACTAAAATTATAGAAGAACCCAAGAAATAATCAGAGATCATGTTACTGAAAATAAAAGAAACCCTAGATGACCATAAGGATGTCAGTTTGTCAGAAATCTTCAAAGAAAAGGAGAAAATCAAAGTAAGAATAGGAGACTTCGACATTGACTGTGCTCTGGATGAGGGAACACCGATGAACATTATGATAGAAAGCACTTGGGAAACCCTAGGAAGGCCTGCTCTAGTCTCTTCACTAGGAACCATCAGATTGTTTAAAGGAAAAATGGTAACCCTATGTGGTAGAATTACCTAGATAGATATGAGTACCCCTGGAACTTTGACAGAAAAATAATTCAAAGTTTAAATTTATTGAGGACCACACCCCATTTCTAGCTTTGTTAGGCAAGATATGGATTGAAAAAGACCAGATCCGGAGAAAAGAAGAAAAGTACGCTCTAGAACAAAATAAGCAAGAACTCATGGAATTTATGTCTAGAAGGATATCCTACTTGATGAAAGAACAAGAGGACATACCTAAGCCATTGAACACCAAGTACATGGGTATCGAAGTTATAAGAGAATTAGAGTAACCACAGAAGACCGAAATACCTAATCCATATGATGAAGGAGTATTACCCTTGGATCTGAAGACAGAACCTAAGCAACACGAAGTGACTATGTCAAGAGAAGATAAGAATTAGAATGGAAAAAGGATGACCGAGATGAAGCTTACTGGGAAAAAGGCTAGGAATATAAGTAAGAAGAGGGCCAAAATCAGAAAATTACAGAAGACCCCATAGGAAAATTCGCAGAAGGAAAAATTACAAGAATCAAGCTTCGCCGAGATATAAGAACAACGACCTATGGCACTTCGCCATGGCACATAAATATAGCCGTTGGAAGACAATATAAAAATTTGACTTCCTCTCCGAATAGCTTGAAACACATTTATGGCTCACCACTAGACCATTAGACTGCACCATATGGACAGAACATCAATTAATGCAGCCTCTTACCCATTGCAAGCCAACCATTGCTAAGTTTCCCTTCTTAGTTTGTTGCACCACGCATCAAAAATACTTTTGATAAATGAGAATTTAAGCCTGAAACTTGAGATTACTTCACCTTGGGATCATTTCCTTGTTCCCATATTGTTCATTGTATTCTCTGAATTCATTTTCACACCTAATCTAGTTGGCCCAAGCTTGTATGTCGGACGAGCTCAGCATTGTTGAGAAAGTAGTTGAACAAGTTTTGATTGACTTAATGATTGAGAGAGTCATGTCAGAAAGAAAGATGTCTGTAGGTGTGAAAGCATAATCAACAGAAGGAGTCCAATCTTCTCCCTCCACTTCTCACAGACCAAGACCTTCCAGAACCACGACCGAGACAAGAACAAAGCACAAAGACGATATTGCAAACGACAAGTTGATCCCACGCATTATGTCGGTTTACATACCACCTTTGAGTGGAAATATTAACTGTAACAGTGTACCCAGAGACTTTGAGTACACCTTGATCACCATGTATCTTTTGAAAGGGGTGCACGCAGTATGTCCTAACTAGGATAAGATCGCAACACTGAAATTTAGTGATTTTAACCTTGGAGATCACAAAATATACAACATGTTAGCTCTGCATAAGTACTTAACCAAGACCACAGGCATAAATACTAAGATTTACCCATATTCCTGGACCCAAAACCTCATGCATTCCACACTACTCAACATAATGAAGATCCCTCACTTTTCCAGACACCAGGAAGTCAACGCATGTGTCAAGTTGTTGTTGTCTTGCTACCATGGCGGATACTTATGGTTGGATTGCTGCATCACTATGGATCCGACTATGATCAATTGGATCACAGGACTTAGCATGCAAGGCCCTGACCCACGAGAATTTTACCCAGGAAAGACCTCAGACCGAGCACTAGTACAATGGATAAAAACAACTTATGGCAACGTAGAGAAGGGTACGCAAGGCTACAAGGTAGCCTCTATCCAGAGTGGAGTAGTGTGCCTTGCTTGTCAGCTAATTGTGGGCAAGTTAGTTTGCAATAACAGACCAACATAGGTGACTGTCTCCATAGCTGACCTTGCAGGGAAGTGCGTCGAGGGACTACAGATGAATTGGGCACAGTATCTTGTAAACCAATTAGATCTATATTGTAGAGGAGTGCAAGACCAAGGGTATGGGTTCCACTTTAGTTGGTTTCTCATACTCATCGCTTTCATCACTTTCATCGCTTGGGAATTACCAGAGGGAGCCACTTTTTTGGAGATTGAACCTTTCGAACCACTAGCCGCAAAGTTTTGTATGCTATGGTACTCCAGCGACATGAACAAGCAATGGTATTCCAATGTTGTCTTCCACACCTATTTCAACAAACTGAAGAATGAAATTCAGTCTACACTATGAATCACCCCAAACGTACTTCATAGGTTTATAACTTTGATGAAATTCAGCACGAAATGCCACTTCACGTATATTAAAGCTCACGGTGATGAGCACAAACAACAACTCCAATCCTACTACAAGTTGACAAAAGATGGCTTGGAGGAGATTACCAAGGAATGGTCGGCGGACTTCCCTATTCCAGTGGACCCCAAAGACATGTCCGACGTGGAAATCCCTGAAGCTATGCCAGATACACTTGGGCTAAGCAAGACTAAGAAGAACGATGAAATTGAAGATGTCCCTAGCACATCCATGAAGACTACTTCGATCTCACCTACGCAGGGAGGTGATGGTGATGAACTAGGTGGCATAGAAGTTGAGAAAAACAGAGGTGAGATTACTCTGCCTAGAGAGGAAGAGGATCCCTCCATGAAAAGAAAGATTACACCACCAAATCCCTCCTCTCGAAAGAAATCTAGGGCCAACCACGCTTAAAACTACCCTTACCCTGGATTACTTTGACTTCTTAATTGTTGCGCTGAATGATGTTTCACTAGAGCTCACAGAAAATCAAGAAGCAAAGTAGGAGGAGATATTCAACTGAATCAAGGGAGAACTCTAAGAAGTTCAGCAGGCACTCCAGTCTATCCAAGAAGTTTCTACAACACCCTTGATAAGTGGAACATTAGGAATAGGTGATGATCCCACTCAATTACACCAAATCACTGATCAAGTCGAAGCTCGCCTTCGACGAGCTCAAGAAGACATAGTACAAGCCACCCAGGCTTTGATGCAAGCACAAAACGCACTTCTAGAACAACAGAGTGAGGAAAAATGGGAAAATATTTCCCTTAAAGCGAAGTGGGATGAGGAAAAGGCACAGTTACAGGAGCACAAGGATCAGTTACTAGCAAAGAAACTTGAATTACAGGAAAGGGTTCACAAAGCACTTCACTCTATGATGGTCATAGAAGTGAATATGGAAGACCGCCTCCCACAATAGGTGACCCAACTGGAAGAAGTAATCCAACAACTCCAACAACGCATCGTAGATCTGGAGCTCCGCACCATGCCCGAGATGCCCTAAGAAATAAGAGATCTAAGAAAGGCCACTGCTCGAAGCACAATTGGCCGATTAAAAACCTTTTCCTTGGAATGAAAGCAGTTGAGCGCTAGAATCACCCAAACTTATGAAACCCTCACAGAGAATCCAGATTTGCAGACATTGGAGGCACAACTCCAAGAAGAAAAGAAACATGTAGACATGCTACAGGCGTAGATAAAGACTTTGACCCCAGTCGAAAGAATGAAGAGGTTTTCATAACAACGCACAACCCAACAAAAGGTACATACACTGCAAAGTAAAGTGATGGAAGTCTCCCAACAACTTCAGCCAATCCAAGAAAAGGCATGCCAACTATTCACTGAACTTGAAAGCCAGGGAGATGAACTTGAATAGGTTTTCATCACTACAAAACAACACCTAGAAAGATTGCTCAATGATACAATGATCCAGGAATTCACCGAGTAAGAGGTTGTCGAACTGTAGTAGGTCGAAGTAGCTCGAGCTAAGCTCAAGGCATTCAAGGTGGAATTGATCAGACCAGAGTGACTTGAGATGAGTCACAGGTGATTGTTGGGGGCCTATTGGCCCTTGACCAACTTTTGAAGAATACTTGGTCATATTTGACCGATTTTGGGACTTCGACAGCTTGCCAAAGATGGAGCGCAATGCAAAGAAGAAATTAGGGAAACTAGACCTATTTTTGGGTCCCTTTAGGGTTTTGGGTTAATGTAACAGGAAAGGGATGTTGGCCCGTGAGTTCACCCACGCTTAGGCCCATTTTTGTAATCTATAAATAGATACTTAGGCAATGTAAGGAGAGAGTAGTACATCTATGTGATGTATAGTTGATGGCTTAGTGCCAAGAACTGGATCTGTGTGATCAGATGTATCTTGTAAATGATCTGTGCAAGATTGTAAGAAGCTCGTAAGTTGTTTTGTTCTGAAGTGCAAGGAAGAAGGATCTAGCGAGCTACGCAAATATTTTGTCATGTGCGAAGTAAGGATTGTTGAATCTCTGTGCTGTAACTGCTTGACTGAGATAATAAAGAAGAATATATTGTGGATGTAGCCCTAGGGTGGGGGTGAACCATGGTAACTTTGCATACTGTTCTATGTGCCTCGGACTAATGTGTTTATCTCCTTCTTGGCTAAGTGCTTGATGTGATTAGATAGAATCATTTCCTCTTTGTGCTTCTGAGATAGGAATGAATGTTAGATATGATATGTAAGATGCTTAGTGCTTGATCTGTGGAACCTGATCTATCTTGTTATGGCTAAGTGCTAAATTATCTTAGATCTAAGTACTCACTGCGATACTCTATGTTATCTGCAAAGTGTTGTAAGGGTTGAATATTGATCGATAAACCATGCTAGATGATCACTAAGTCCTATAATCATAGACCTATGTCCCAGCTAGGGTTGCAGATATTTGAGTCTTGCAACCACCCCTGCCTCTACCTTGGGTGAGACTTCATCTACTTCGCAGGTGTTGCCGAAAGGGAAGGTAGTTAGGGTTTTGTTGGTGCGCTCTTGAGCGTTGAACCCTGGGTCTGCCCCTGTGCCAACAATAAACCTCATAGAGACTATGATAGAGAAAGAAACTTTGAGAAACTATAGAGTATCCCTAGTGATATCATGGCTTGGAATGGGGGTGGCCAGAGTGCTAAGAATGAATTCCTTTGATCCTATGGTTAGGTGGAAAGGAGAACTCCCATAGTCATTTGGTCGGTGATCGACTGTAATAGATAAATATTTTTTTTACCTGGTGAACTTGAATTGAAATGCATGATTTGAATATATGTGATTGTGATAAATTGTGCCTCGCATGAAATTGATGGTAGTAGTGTTTAATGTTCTTCTATAAACTATTGCATTTGAATGATTTTAATATGACAAGTTTGGCCTCTAGACTGGTTGGGAAATCCTTAAGGTATTTTTTCCAAGGGATCAAATTCATTATTCTAGATTTGGGGTAGACTCCATGGAACTTCTACAGTCCCATTGATCCTTAGAAAATACATTTCCTAGTTTTAGAACTTAAGTTATGTGAATGGAAAGTGCTTCCTTCAAACCAGTCATACAAGATACCATAGGATTATGCACACGGACTTAACTAAATCATGGCTAAGAGTTGAGCATATAACCCCAAGACTAGTTAGAGAATCCATATGACCAGGACCTTGGAACCCTTCGCTAGGTCCAAAAGGAGCTAAGCAACCCTCAAAAACAACCGAAGGTAACCTACTGGTATGATTACTAGTGAGGTTGACCGACATATGGCGGTTTCCCTAACCGTGACCATGGGATCTACTCCACCGTTAAACCCTAGCCCACTTACCGGTCATGAAGTAACGCGAGTCATAGATCCAAGGATACTTGGGAGCTTCCTTGACCATTGGATCTAAGCCATGGTTAGTCCAACATTGACCACTTTGGGAGAACAAAGTAATTATAACACCAAAACCTCTAAATTCCAGAGTTGCGAAGTATTATGAGAAATGGATCTGGGAACCCATTGAGAACCCCTCCCAAACTTCCAATCAACAATGGGAGGATTTTCACATAGCACCTCGGTGAAGTCCTACTCTAGGATAAAAGGGGTATGGAATGGGTATAACTCCCGAATGTTGAATTCCTGAAGTGACGAAAACCATAGATCCGGGGACACTTCAGGATCTCCCATGACCATTAGATCTAAGTCACGACTAGTCTAATGTTGACCACTCCAAGAGAAAGGGATTTTTAAGCAGGTAAAATCCCCGAACGTCAAAGTCACGATGTAATACGAATCATCGATCCAAGGATACTTTGGGATCCCTCTTGACTGTCATATCTAGACCATGGTTAGCCTGATGCTAACCACTCTAGGAGAAAAGAGGAAGTTACACAGCAGATTCCCTGAACGTCGAAGTTATGAAGTAACAAAGACCGTAGTTCTATGGATCTATGTGGACACATCTCAATAGTAGGATAGAAGGGGTGTTGGGAAGTTGCTGGTGGGAGTTCATACTTCGGGGCTCCAGGACATTTCGTAGGTATTCAAGATTAGAGGCTTCCAGAGGTTGTCCATTTGGAGTGACGTGGCATGCTGATGTCACCCAGGGTGATGAGGATCCATGTTTGGCATGCCACGTGTCGCCTTGATTCATGCGTTTTACATGCCTTATATGCCAACTATAATGTGACACGTGTCACCCATTGATAGGGCCATGTGTCATTTTTTTTCTTCATCGCATGTCACCCCCTAGTGAATGTTTGTTTGACCTAATGGCTATTGGGACCTCAGGAGTTTGGGAGTTCAGAACTCTGAGAAAATTGAGATGTTAGAACGTATTCTCCCAAAAGGGTTGAAGGTCGGAGCTACGTGGAAGGACCTCGAGAGTTCAGGATTTATAAACTCCAGGAAGTTTAGGATGTTGTGATGTATGCTCCAAAGGGTACTTTAGAACTGTGGGAATGATTTAGACATGGATAGGAAGGATGAAGGGCCGAAGGCTAGGTGAACGTGAAGGGGCAGGGAAACATCCCCTGTAACCGCCTCTCAAGTGGCCATGTCATCGCTAAGGGATGACGACCATGATCCAGTCCATGCTAGGTGGAATGGTATGAATGAGGTGAATCCACGTGGGTGTCATGTGGCCTTTGATGAATGAGGCTAACATAACTTCATAAGGGCATAACGTCCAATCCAGAGCTCAAATTTGAGCATGGAGACAACGGTAGGAAATATCTTTATGAGATGAAGGTGATGGATACCTTGAGAAGAGGATTTGAGATGATGGAGGAAAATGAAACTTTGATGCCCCATCCCTAAAAAGGTATTTAAGGGGTTGGGTGTGTTACAAATTGGTATTAGAGCATGTAAAAAACACTTGGCCTACTTGGGCTCACGAAAGAGTCAAGTGATTTTATTTCTTAAACAAATTTAATGGAGAGGGCATACTACCCTACCCTATCTAGTAGAGCATGATTTAGACATAGGCCTAGATGGGCCGGAGAACAATCATAAGACTAGTTTACCAAGTCTAAAATGAGCTTGCTGAGAGTATCACTTTCGTACATAAATTATCTTCATAAGTTCATTGAGGAGAAGGATGCAAGTTAAAATTTAGTTGGGATTTTACCCAACGAAATTGAATCATGCTAGACTGTGGCAGAAGAAGCCTGTCATTTATTTTGGAGAAATGATAGCTAGTCCTACAAAAGTGGGATTATGCCGGGGGGCCTTAATAATAAAACTTGGATGCATATGGAAAAATATTGAACATGCAAATTAGGCATGTTATAACCTATGGTGCATTGTAAGGTATGGTCTACTAATGGAAATTTTTGATGAGAATAACCTTATGTCAGTAGGAGTTAACAACAAGAATGAAATGTTGATAATGTTGCAACCTATTACCTTAATAATATAGGAATGTAAGGATTAATGAGAGACTAATGCAAGGTATGATTAAGGAGGTGTCAAAACACCTTTGGATGACCAATGGATCATATTGACATCCAGAGGTGGATGGTAACCATATGGATATAACTTGGTATACTCAGATATCTATAAGAGGGAGTTTAGG
Organism: Picea engelmannii; assembly: GCA_009831015.1. NCBI lineage: Eukaryota > Viridiplantae > Streptophyta > Pinopsida > Pinales > Pinaceae > Picea > Picea engelmannii. The sequence continues at coordinate 5,503 of WSFP011431345.1, read as the reverse complement.
AAAAGATTCCCTTGTAGAGATATATTGAACAAGAATGAATTGAGGCATGAAGAAGAGACTAGAAGTGGTTATCTTGCTACCTTGAGTGATACAATAACTACCTATCTGAATTATGAATTATGGAAGGCTTCTACAGTAGAAAGGAAAACGATGACCCTTGTTGGTTATTTCCATGTAGAGAAGGAAAAATCAGTATGAATTATGACTGTGAGACTAGTCATATGGTTGACTATAATCCCTCACTAAAGAACACTAATATGAGCACTAAAATATCAATGTGAATGAATGAGGTAAAAATGTGCAAGCGATGCACCTACATATATACAAATATGTGTATACATGATTAAAAGAATAATATGACTACAAGCTCTCAAATGAGAGGGAAGCTCAGTGTTGAGTGTCCCTATGATACTTGTCATAAGTATGGTAAAAATATCCTTGGGAGGAGGATCTGGAAGTATGATATGTCCATGTGTATGAATGACATGGAAAAGGTGAAAGAAACGAACTTTCATGATGAATGTTTGGGCTATGTGTGTATATGCTTGAGTGCATGGATTTAATGCATTGTGAGGTTTCTTGATATGAAGACTTATATTAAGAACAAATAGATATGAGTGATATTAAATGTGCAAGTGATGCATATGTATGATGTAAGAATATATGTATACTAAAGAAACGATATGACTGCCTGGATGAGTGAAATGTAAGGCACAAATTTCACTTGCCAAGATTGAATGAATACCATGGATGCATGGCTGACTCTATTTTGAAGAGTTAGAAAGTTTCATTTTGAGTGATATCTTGAGTGGAATGTGTTCCATTCCATCATTAAAATATAGTATAAATAGATGAAAGAGTAAAGGACAAAGGACACTCTATTATCATCGTTTAATAGTTTTGTTATTTTCTCCTTCATCATCCTTTTTGATAAATTGACTCAGATGATGAAATACGACCTTTGTTCTGTTCAACTATTAATTTCATTTGAGGACTTAATTTTTTACACAACTAATGGAAGAAAAAACATTCTAAAAACATTTCTTAATTTCCTGATGCCTGACATTATTCTTTGACCCTTAAATTTAATCTCAGGAACAACAATCATGATAAAAGGCAACATGATTATGCCTTTGAGGACAACATGAGAACAATTGTGAAAAATCATGAGTTAAATGATTTTAATATAAAGATGTATGTGAGATTCAAAATACACCTATGGTAGATACACACAGGCTTATGATTATGCATGTGGTTAAGTGCATCATGGATGCAAGTTAACAAAACAAGGAATATGTGTGGATACATAATCTGGAGGCATAATAAAGATGCATGTTTATATTCCTTATGTAATATTTGGTAAACAACTAAAGCTAACTCAAGGTTGAGGCTATCACATATAGTGAAGGATATGCAATAATGAAGTTGCATGCTAAAGGAGTTCCCTGTGCAGGAACTATGTGAAGAATCTATCAAGAGAACAAAATCACAACTAAGAATTAAGCAGTAAGCTACAAGCCTATTTATATAATAATCTTGTATTACATTCTAAAACAAAATTCATGAGTGGAAGACTAACAAATGAAGGTTGACCGTTCTGATAACTAAATTTTCATGTGCAGAATGCACAGGTTCATGATTCATTATGAACAAAAATGTTTGTTATTGGAGCACGTTGATGTATCCAATAGGTTAGGGAGATCCTAACCAAGGCTACTCAAGGAAATGAGTAGGAAGATCCTAGTAGGGAATAGATTGCATAATCAAAGAAGGAGGAAAAAGAGGGAATACTATTCTCACCTTGAAAACTCATAATTGTTTAACATAGTTGTATGCTTAAAAGAAAAAATGTGGAAACAATTATAGTTGGAAAAAGGAAAATAGATAGATAAGTGAGTTTGAATGAATAGGCTTGGTTGAGCCATACTAAGTAAAGTCGGTCAGGCCTTGGAGTAAATCAATTGGACTGGAAGTCCAGGGTTGTGTAGAAGGAGTTGGAAGAGGGAAGAGTTCATTGACCCCTTCCTTGTTGATTATTGTATTTCTCTAGTACGAGAGATTGATTTACTAATGAAATTAAATGTTTTGACATCATAGTGATGATGGTTGTATGACTGTAGAAACAATTGAAAATTGTTTGTGTTTCACTCATGGAAAAATTAATGATAATATGATGAAACAAATAAAGATATGTTGGGACATATAAGAAAATGTTTTATTGATTTGAAGACTATGATACAAGCATTTTTGTATACATGACGACTAATATATTTGTGATGTGTGTCACATGTAGAAAGAAATTGGAGCTATTGAGAAATATAGTTGCCAATGATGGACAACCTCAAGAAGAGGATGACCATGAGAACGTTGTTGTTAAAGGATTGTTGAAGGGACTTTAAAAGTCCCCATAAAGAATGATTGATGAGGTGATATCAGAGAGGGTGCTAGTAGCTAGAGTAGGTATAAAAATGGTCATACATATGTGGCATAAGGTATGAAGGAATTTGGTAAGAATCCCTTCTGAAAATATTTCATTATTGTACTGATAGGTGAACAATTTTGAGTGACTATTGTATGTCATTACTACCCAAGCAGGGTAAGATTCAGGAAAGAATAAGCTGAGTAATAAAGAGAGGAATTATATTCCAGTCAAGGATGAGTTATAATCATTGCAATAAAATGCATGAATAAGGAGTACCATGAGTACAATGACCAATCTAGGGAGGTCGGGAATAAAGGTTCTCATAGTTAGCACATCGCATGGAATGCATTGAGGAAATGCATTTTTGCATAAGAGGGCAGACAATGGATTTTCCATTGAGGAAGGAGGACCTTCCTCTACTCCACTTGAATTGTGTAGTTGATAAAGAAAGGAAAATTTGGGTGTCCATCAGTGTTGGCACCTTGGTTAATACTAAAGGGAGAATTCTTGGGTGCATTCAAGGGAAACGTTTAGTTTCATATGTACATTGATTTGGGATCGTGATCATCCTATAGATGGAAGCACAATCCTACTGCAATAATGAATGATAATGATTAAATCTTATGGTGAAGAGGTTGGCTGAGCTCCAACACACCTTGACAAGGTGCTCTCCATGAGTGTGGAAAACTTAAAACCAATGTAAAGGTACATTAGGTATGGATGTGGCCATGTATATTGGCACACTAATTAAAGTCATTTGATATTTGAATTTCAATTAGAAAAAATTGGTATGATGAAAGGATGCATATGCAAATAATGATATTTCCTTTTGCATTGTACCCTTGAATAGGTGAGAATGACTTGGAATGTTAGTATGCATCATTTGAAAATATAATGTGCATGAAAAATAAAAATTTCTTTGGTTGAGAAATGTTGAAATTGCAGGAAGAAAAGGGTCTTGGATATGACAGGGTTGTAAGCCTATAAGGAAGACCAATTTCCTACTGAACTAAAATGATATGGAGAGGAAATTCCCATACTTGTGAATATGTTTCTTGCACGAAACAAATCTAAAAATAAATGTGGAATTTGGAAATATGTGGATGACAGATTTGCAAGAAAATTATGAATTTGAAATTGATGATAATATATCATAATTTTTGTATACCTGTGATACAAATGAGATGAAAAAGATCTGTCTAGGGAGGACAGATGAAGGTTGTCAATATAGAAAGCATGAAAATTCTACTGTTGAGACATGAGAACCCTGTGGTAAGCCATGATTTCCCTAGAATATGTCATGTTGTGGTAACACAAATCAGAGGGATGCCTTGGTAGATAAATTCTGAGGTACTCCTCGACTGTAAGGCTCAAATAAGTCTCTATAACTCTTATTGTGTGAGAAAACCTTGGCAAGGAAAGATGGATCACCTGAGGGACTGTATAGTAGAGAAGGGGATGCCTGAGCCTAGGCCTGAAGGGTGAGTGACCGCAAGGAAGAAGGGACTTTGATAATTCTCATACATTATTTATTGGAATCATGCACACAATGTTAGAAAAATAGGACCGTGGAGAAATAAAATAAAACAAATGTGGAAACAAAACACAGAAGATCCACAATACAATAGAGACATATATTTACGTGGTTCACCCAGTGTGGGCTACATCCACCAGAGAAATTGTCGGGTCCTTCCTTTATTATTATCCAACATATGAAGGGATATAACCTACAGCAAACCCGCTGCAACTTTCTCTTCTTTCTCTCAGAGTCTCCTATCTCAGAATACAATATCCTCCATCAACCATAGCCGCAATACATTTCCCTCATAAAAGAGGGTTTCCTTCTAGGGAAAAAAACCCTAACATAATCTCTATCGTTAGATCTGCGACCTTATAATGAATGGTCTAGATTTACAATGAAATTACAATATCCATTTACAAGACAATTTTTCCTTTGGAGGCCCACTTGCCCCTAGCCAGGGGGATGTCCCCCCCAGACCCTGCAGAGGGGGTACCCCCCCCTCTGTACTCCTCCACATGGAAGAGTGTACATACTTCTGGGGTGTAAATAATTCATGGGGTATAAACATGGCTGGAAGTAAAAGACCTATGAATCAGGAAGATAATCAGGCTCCACAACCAACAATCTCCCACTTGGAGACTAATCTCAACAAATCCACCACTATTATATATGCTGGAATCTAAACCTTCTTGGACCTGGAAAATTTCTCATCTTCATCTTCATTCTTGAAGACCAACTGAAACTGAGCAGGAACTCAGTTTCTCCCTGGTTACTCCGTTTGTTAACATGTCTGCAGGATTCTGGCTAGTGTGTATCTTTTCCAACTTCAAATGTCCATCTTCCAAGGTGGATCATATGAAGTGGTACCTCAAATGTATATGCTTAGTCTTTGAATGGAAGGCTGAGTTATTTGTAAGACGAATGGCACTCTCACTGTCAAAGTACAACCTGCTATTCTCTTTCTTCTTTCCCAATTCCTCCATAAACCTCTGTAACCAAATCTTCTCTTTACTAGCCTTTGTAGCAGCAACATACTCTGCCTCTGTTGTTGAAAGTGAAACAACCTTTTGCAGTCTTGAAATCCAACTTACTGTTGTTCCACCTATAGTAAACACATACCTTGTGGTACTCCTCCTGCTATCTTTATCACCTGCCATATCTTAATCAACATATCCTTGTAGAACAGTTTCGAAACCTCCAAAACATAATGCATGATGAGTAGTACCTCTCAAGTATCTCAGAATCCACTTTACTGCCTCCCAATGTTCTTTACCTAGATTGTTCATATATCTTCTCACAACTCCCACTGCATGTGCAATATCTGGTCTTGTACAAACCATTGCATACATCAAGCTACCAACTATTGATGAATATGGGACCCTAGACATGTATTTTATCTCCTCTTGTGTCTTGGGACACATTCCTTAGTCAATTTGAAATGGCTGGCCAAAGGTGTACTAACTGGTTTTTCATTGTGCATTCTAAACCTCTCCAACACCTTCTCTATGTACTCACCCTGAGACAATGTCAGTTTGCGATTTTTCCCGTCTCTTGTTATT
>WSFP011431338.1:0-21603 GCA_009831015.1 Picea engelmannii | reverse complement strand
CCTTAACAACACACTCTGTCACCGACTATCCTACACCTCGTGGACTACAAAAAAATAAGGAATTAATAAAGTAAATGTTGTTTTTAATTTTGAAGGGAAAATATTAGAGGGAAAAATTTGAGGGGGGGATTTTGGAGGGAAAATTTAATTTTGCAAGTTATAAGATTTTCATTGGGAGGGTAATCATTTGTATCATTCTATGTTCTTAGTGAGAAGTGATGGCTTCGTCAAATAAATAAGATTTTATTTTTGAGACATCAACAAATTGTTCACATACCTCTTCTTTTGGGACTAGAAAATGTGATGGGAATACTTGTAATGTAAATGATGTGTCATATTTTTCACCTAGTCAGAAGTTTGATCATAATGCAAGCAATGTTTTTCAACATGTTCATCAGGAAAGTCCTAAATCAGAGGACTTTGAAGGAACCAATGATAAAGAGGAGTAATATGATGGTGATCAATGTGTTCAATAGTTTAATGATATTTAAAATAATCAAAATGTAGGTCGAAGTGGAGACTTTGATCACAGTTTAAATGATTGGGATGACAATTTTCCTCCAAGTGAGGATTTTCAAGGTACTGATGAAGATTTTCCTCCAAGTGAGGATTTCCAAGGTGTTACAAGGGAAAAACTCTCTATGTCCAAGGGTAAACCACAACAGACAAGTATGACTGCAGAAATCAACTCAATTCCAACATATTCTATATAGACTAATGTGCAATACAAGAAAGAGGCCTACCTCGATCCAACGTTTGATGATGTTCCACCGTTGAGCACTTTGACCCAAAGATTTATACCTGCAAGAAGTTCTCAACAAACAAGCAAAGAAAGTATATAGTGAAGCTATTAAAGGAATTAGAACATCAGATAGAATAATCCATTAATAAACATTACAAACATGCCCATGGATAATAATCATATATTTGCAAGATACCAATAGGACGAGAAAGGAGTATTTCTATTAATACTTGATCAGTATGCTCTAGCTCTGCAAATAATTATTGATTCATAATGCTCTGGTGTATTCTCTGGCTCTGCAACTGCATCTAGATGCTCTTACTTTGCATCCGACTATACTGACTCTGAATTGGAATCTGAATCATCTGAGTCCTTTGAATTAGAACTATCATCTTAAGAAGAGTCGGCATGTGCATGCTCATCATCTCAGATAGGTGGAATAATGAAGGTGTCTTCATGCAGCTGTTGAGGTGCATGCGAGACACTTTCCTCGAATTGGACACTATGCTCAATGATGAGCTAGTCTGAGGAAAGATCAATAAGTTGATATCCCTTCACACCATCGGGGTATCCAACAAAAATGCACTCGGTGCTCTGTGGATCAAGTGCCTTCCTCTTTTCATAGGGAACCTGGGCCCATGCACGTGAACCAAAAATGTGAAAGTGGGTCACTTCCAGTTTGAGGCTACTCCAAGCCTCGTAGGGGGTCTTATCTTTGACAAATCTATGGGGAGATCTGTTTTGGATGTATGTTGAACAGTTAAGTGCTTCAGCCCATAGTCTCTGTGGTAGTGACATTGCATGCAACATGCAAGATGCCATCTCCTTTAGAGATCGGGTTTTCCGCTCAGCAACTCCATTTTGTTGTGGAGTGTGGGGAACTGTATGTTGCAACTAAATCCCTACCTCGTGGAAAAGATTTTGGATCTCATGATTCACATGCTCTCCCCCGTTATCATTTTGGAGGACTTTGATCTTCTTTCTAGACTGTGTCTCAACCAAAGCTTTGAAATATTTGAGGTGTTGAAAGACCTCAGATTTTTTCCTGAGAAAGTAGATCCAAGTAAAATATGAGAAATCATCAACAAAAATGAGAACAAACCTCACTTTGCTAATGGATGGATGTGGAAAAGGACCCATAAGGTCACTATGGATCAGATCTAAAGGTGCGGAAGCTCGCTGAGACTTTCCTTTGTCGAATTTCTCTTGAGGGTGTTTTCCGAGAACACATCCCTCACATACTCCCTTGGAGAAATGGATGTCTGGTAGACCATAAACTAATTTTTTCTTGCTAAGTTGTTGCATGTATCTGAAATTCAAATTTCCAAACCTTTCATGCCATATCCTACTACTTTCATCAGCATGAGTAAGCACTAAAGCAGAATCAGGTTCAATGAATTCAGAAAAAGTATACAATCTAGACTGATGATTTACCTCACCGGTAGCAACCCTGGAGTTGGTTTGCATGTCATAGATGTCCACGAAATTTGGTGTGAATACGACTCTCTTTATAGTGTTAGAATTCATCATCTGATACATGGAGAGAAGGTTGACAGAAAGCTTGGGAACATGTAGCACATTCTCGAAGCTTCCATTGGTGAGTTCAATCCTTCCTTTGTCGGTGACTTCGACAGAAGAGTTGTCCCCCATCAGAATATGAGGAAATTTGCATGCATACAATGAATAATATGCTGCTTCTAAGGCAGCCATGTGATGTGATGCTCCTGAGTCTACGATCCAAGCATCGAGAGAGGAGTTGATGGCAATCAAGGCATGGCTAGAATTGCCTTTCTTGGAATTCGGATCTTCTGGCTTCTTCTTCTTTGCACCCTCGGGGATGCGATCTCCAAGATTGTTTTTCTAAAGTATTTTAGAAATAATATCTATTTGGTTTTGCATGCATGCAAATTCCGAATGGAATCCTTTGTGACAATATCTGCATTTCTCTCCTTTTCTTCCCTTTTCTCCTTTGGATCCGGAGGCATCAATGAAGGGTTTTGTGTACCCTTCCTTCTTCATATGTGCATGAGATTTCCACTTATCTTTATCTTTAGATTTCTGATATTTGTGGCTACCATCATGCACAGTAAGTGCATGTGCCCTTGGGCCTTTGATTGTGCCCATGTTGATGAGATTGGTTTGCTCTTGTGTCAGGGATTCGATAAAGTCCTCTAGAGAAGGCATCTTCCAGGTGGATCCAGAGGTGAATTTGATAATATGAAATGTAGATACGAATACTAAGAATTCAGGACCAAGCTTGGAGAGAATGGTGAGAACCATTTGTTTCTCCTCCTTCGATTTATCAACCCCGCAATATTTGAGTTGCGATAGTAAATCCTTGAATTTTGTAAAGAAATCTTGGATATTCTCGAAGCTTTTTGGATCCAATGTGAGAAACTCCACCTCCAGCATGTGTCCCCTCATCTCATGTTGTTTTCCAAATATCCCTTCTAAGATGGTCTAGGCTTCATTGGGAGTCTTACAGGAGATATATGAAAAAGGGGATCAGGAGAAATAAGACTGCAAATTGTTCTGAGTGCCTCATCCATGCGATTTAAGTACTTGGATTTTTCTATGGCTAATGTCGGCTTTGTATCTGTATTCATGGATAACCTATACAACTCTTTGGATCAAATATGTATGGCTATTTTCTCCTTCCATGCAAAATAGTTGTAAGGTGTAAGAATGAATTTTTTTTGGAATTCCATCTTTCTGTTGTGTTCAATCTTTTGTACCTACAAAAAAAATTGGTGTAGATTTTGCTTAGCAATCTGTCAGCTCTAATAACATGTAAATGTGTTGAACCTGCATATAATAGATATAGATAAACAATTATACACACATTTTCAAAGAGAAATCAAGAAAGAAGAAGGAGAGAAAGAATGGAAGAATTATCATTAACCGTTGTGAATAATGAATAATTTACACATGATATACTATGTATATATCAATGAGTTCGACTTGAGGTAAAACAATGCACCATAGTGGTGGTCTAGAGTGATTTGGACACACACTAGCAGTTACAGAAGTGAACTGCCACCTATTCTAGTCTCTCAGGCAGCTACGGGAGTGAATTGCCACCTAGTTGAGTTAACTAGTCAACTAGTCTTCAGTTAACTGACTGAACATAGAGTAGTGAGGAGTTAACTCAAGGAATCAAGGCTAATGTGCCACTCTGGTGATCATACCAAGGCAAGGTCGAATTAGCATGGTGATGATCCCAATGATGCATGGTGATGATCCCAATGCAACATATAAACTCAACTCAACTAGTCAAACTAAAGTGTCAATTGAAAGAGAATATTCCCCAGGTGGAATATTCTCTCCTAAAATATAGAAGACTGGATAATAACTAATTATGACTAATAAAAAAATAAAAACCTTAGGAAAAATAAATCCTAGGTGTGTGTGAAGTAACTCCAACACTGGATGAACTCAATTGTTCATTACATTGTGTACTGACTTTGCATGCATGGCTGCCAAGAATACAATGCAGATCCATGTGGAAAATATACCAAAAAATTGATCATGGCCATGAATAGGAAAATACAAATGCAATTATATGCCAATAGTTGTCATAGTCACGAACAAGGCCCAGTGAAACCAGTCTCAAAAATCAATCTAAAGATATCAGTATACCATGGAGTACAATCTGATCTCCCATGATCACTAAAGTCAAATAGGTATTGGTCCAATGAAATGGAAGTAACAGCTCAGGAAATCTACGGCCACATAATGATGTCTTCAAGTCTTCTAAAATATCCTCCAATGGTGCAAGTCTACATCATGTGAATAGATGAGTTGAGGTCGAACACGATGAGACATTGTTTGATTACCGGTCATTGAAGTATATCGTTAACAAACATGAGACAGCCTATCGATAATGAAAGTGGGTATCAAGGCACCGAGTACATCTCTACAAATGTGAATAAAGGAGTTGGTGTCAAACACTTGAGAGATCCATTGATCAAGATACATTGATGTATTCCCATCTGTCAATGGCGAGAGAACCTGCCACTAATGATTGCAACCCTCAAGGTACTCATAAAACTCTAGGTCCCATATCCAAAATAAATGAGTTGAAGTCAATGGAAAGAGACCCGCTGAAAGGAGAGCATTGAGGCATCTCTCATCAGTCAGCACGAGGAACAAATCAGGAGCTTCATGATTTGGTGGAGATCAGAAGAATAACATATTCACGAACCAACGACCCCGTGTGTCTTTCGCATGTGCCAAATGCAAGCGGTACACGAAAAGGACCCTCTGAATAGTAGCCAATGATGAAAAATTTCTGACAAAGGCGAGGAAACCACCAATAAGGTTAATGGCATCCAAGACACTGCACGAATCCCAATGTGTGAATAGATTTCTTACCGTAGAACATAAGGGAAACCACCCAGTCAATGAAAAATGATGAAATGTCAATTGTTGGGTTCAAGGTGACCTACCAATGATGAAAGTAGGGTCAAGGTGCATGATAAGACCAAAGTATCATGTGATTCTGAGACAAACTGAGGGTATGGCCGACATACAAAGTCAAGATTTTTTAGGAGTGCCCGACACAGGTTGATAGACTTCCTTTGAACAAGAGCATGAGACATATGGTGGACTCCAGCAGCATGGACCCAATGATGTGATAATTAGATTCAGGAGGCATCAATAACATTCTCTATAGGGACTGGAAGAGTAACCAGTCGATAGAGAAAACTTCGTAGCACGATCAAATTCCTAAGACCATGCTAAACCCAAAATTATGATGACACAAGGAATCAATAACTTTGTGCTTTGTTCAAAGGCGACATGACTGCTTCCAATTACAATATAGTATTCCCTTCCTGCCCATCTTTTTTTTTTTCATAACAAATGAATGTTATGATACAGAGGAGGGAACAAGTGTCGCAAGTAAGAAAAACTAGTTCCAGCAGTGGAACGTACCTATTCTCAATGCAAGGAAATGCATGCGTGAGATGGACACTCAGGGTGATGTTCCCTCCAGGGTATAAGGTGTCAAATTGTGAAGGATAAAAACAAGGCTCTGCGTGGTTGAGGATGCAAAATTCTTAGGCAACGGTTTATAACGCAAAGCGAGAACTGGCTAAAGGCTCAATACAGCAAGTGAGGGCATGAGATGCAATCACAACTTAACGCCAAAAAATGTCCTTTTTTATATATTTTAGTCTACTTGGTGTGAAAAAGGGGTAAACTTGTGCCAAATAGACATCTTTTCAAATCCAATTTACGAGTGTGAAAAAGACAAGTTCACTCAGCAATCTTTTCTATTTTTGATAGCGAGTCAAAAAAGAGATTAACTAGGACTCATGATCTTTCAAATACAATTTTAACGAGTGTGAAAGGGGCAAATCACTTGACGATCTTTTCAATTTTTAGACGAGTCGGAAAAGAGATTAACTAAGACTCATTATTGGGAATCTAATCAACGTGTAAAGGGGGAGGCCAAGGCTCTCGTCTTGACATTATGTCGAAAGTCAATATCTTGCGGATCGCTGACAAGATCTTGGGAAAACCCAAGGCTTTCCAAGTCAAGGAGGAGAAGGTGATAACAGAGGATACAGTCTCTATGATGGTTCGAATAATGTCTCTTAATGGAAAATACATAGGTGGGGGAATGGGATGTCCCATCAGGTCATCCCAATCGAAAGGAACCTCGTCAGGGCTTGGAGGGAGAGCATTCAGGGGAAAAATAAATCTCTCTCATTTAGAAGGGGGAGGATTTAAAATGTTGATGACATGACTAAAAGGTGTGTTATTCTCTTCAGGGAGAGTAGGGTTGACCAGAGATTGCACTAGTGTGGCCACTTCTTCAATTATAGGCTGAAGAGGATGCATAGTAACGGGGGCAAGAGATGCTTCACTCTTAACAAAGGGGGTGAGGTCAGGAGAATATTGCATCGGTGGAACCACTGAGATGATCAAGGAAGAAGTGTTGTGAAGAGAAACCACAGATGCCTCATAATCTAAAGGGATCTTGGGTGAGCCCCACGCTTCTGGTATATTGGTAGTAACCAGACACAAACGAGTAAGGTGACTTTCTTTGCAAGTCCTACAAAAGAATCTAGGCTTAAGTCTGAGGCATCTGGGCTTCTCGATGTAACTAGAAGGGGAAAGAGAGTCATCTCATGTATGATGAATAGAAGTGGGAGACATGACATGGCTATGATTCAAGGAAAAAAGAACGACGTGCCCAACATAATTGGTAGAGGTTGGGGCAAGTTTTCGACGTAGTTTGTAGAAGAAATGGACCCATCTCCGACATGACTAGAAGAGGTTGGCGATGGAGCACCCAGTATGACTGACAGTGACTGGGCTGGCGATAGATGGTGGCATTTGATTCCATGGTCAAGGGAAAGATTGATTCTGAAAAATTGCAAGCCGAGCAAGATCTTGGTATACCTCTTGCCCTAGCCCAAAAAGGCGTTGGTTCATGCCAAAATGGTCCGAAGAGGTTTGGGCGGGCATCGTCACTGAGGTCTGTGAAGAGACCTAGGTAGGATAAGGATTATTTGAGTGAGGATATATGTTGCCCCATTGTGAAGGGGTCCCATAAAGAGGGTAGCTTGAACTGTAAAACTGGTTCTCTCCATATGAAAGACCTGGTGGTAATTGGGGACCTGTCATGGAAAAAGTGTTCGAAGGAACTGACATGGCGAATGAAATATACATGGGTGGGGTGTAATAAGTGGGATAGGCACCCATCTGAGTATTGGCTCCTGAAAGAGAATAGCTAGTATTGGATCCAGAAGGGGGAAGGTTCCAACCTCCCATGGGGACACAACTCATATCAAATGAAGAAGTAGGCATCGGAGCCATGGTGCCCCCGGGTCCAATGCTAGGATTCATATATGTGGGCCAGGGAGAGGGTTGCATGGGGGAAGGCATATCAATATAAAAATGGCTAGAGACCCAAGGTGTGGACTGAGCATTGTAGTTTTGCATACCATTGTAAAAAATGAAAGGGTCTGTCCCCATGAAATTAGCAGGTATCATGGGGTGGGTAGTAGTGAATGAGGGAGAAAAAGAAACTCCATTGTCCATAATGATGAGACCTAAAATAGATGCCTAGGTTAGACTAGTAGTCAAAGAGATTACCAATAAATTCAAACGACCAATATGCATGCAAACAGGCCAAAGTGGCTGAGTGGCCTCCCTCGCTAAAGAAGGTATGTCTTGTCCAAGAGGGACCTGAGACTCCCCGCTAAAGTTTGGAGGTAACAGAATCAGTTATAAGGGCCCTTGTGGGATTAACAACCAGTCGGTCAAATCCCCCCAAAGAGGTAGTCCTCCATAAAGGTTGTGTGTTGTCTGACACTTATCTGACTCAAGGTACAAGTAGAATAACCCCTGCAAGTAACCTATGAGATACCTAAGTCAAGCAACTAATAAACCACTGTATAAATGATGCACAGGCGAGCAGTCGTAAGTCCAGATCACAATATGGGCAGGGTAGCAAAGCCTGAAACCTTGAAAGCAGCACCTCTTATAGAGGTATGGGCACTAGCAAGATCCCCAAATATGAATAAATCCACATAAATATCTTTGACGCTAGGTGAATATCCAGAGGTTATCCCTTCAACTAACTTCGTGCGACCTCGTGATTAACTCCGATGTGAGCAGAGCCTCTTGATCTTACTGATTATACAATGGACTTATCAACTCCCTGTTTCAGACACATATGTTGATTTAATTGCCTTGGATAAGTTTACTCACAAAATCCTATTCCTAGGCACTAAATCCTAAGCTAGTTTGTGCACCCTAAAAATAAAATTGTGACTAATCAATTTTAGTTTAAAGCATAAATTTTATTGGTCATGGTTACTCAAAAAGGTATGGAAGTGAAACTCATGGTGATATGACTCTGCCAGAAAATAAATATGGATATAATGCAAAGTATATCTTTAACTTTTCAATGAATGATATGCTAATAAAAAAAAGTGCAGTCTTCAATTTCAAATCTGCAATTCAAAAGTAAAATACAATCTTTCACTAAATGTGCTAAGCTAATGATAAAAATTCAAAGACAAAAATGCCAACTAATGCAAAATGCCTATTTTTTTTTGTATTTTCAATATTCTAAAAAGAAAATGCATGGACTGATGAGAAACTTGACATATGAATTCTACTGTGTATAAAAGCGGTAACTCAAGTAGAATACCAGGCAGCCAAGCAAACGACCTAGAAGCCAAGGACAAATTAAAAATAGAAAACAAGGAGAAATACTACGCCCAAAAATTCAAATCCAAACAGGCTTCTTGTCATCCCAGATAATCTCAACAGACACTACAGAGACCTAAGAAGGCTCAACAATCTTTAAATCCTACCCAACAGTCACTCAACCAAGCAAACAAGTAAGGGGAAGTGGTATATGCGACTTTTCAGGAGAACAGAGCATATATACGCTTCTTGCAATGAGACATCAAGCGTGTATACGCAACTGTCAAGGCAAAAAGAGTGTATATGCTTTAAAACAAGGCCAGGAAAGGGTAAAAAGGCTGAAAACTCAAACTCGGAGTGAACAGGATCTGTCAAGCAGTGATACGACAAGAAACACAAAGGAAAAAGAGCAATGTAAGAAGAAAAAGTACTTCAACCCTTAGAAGGAATATCTCTCCACAATGGAGTCACCAATTCTGTTATAAGGGAAAAACTCTCTATGGCCAAGGTTAAACCACAACAGATAGGTATGGTTGTAGAAATCAACTCAATTCCAACATATGCTATATAGACTAATTTGCAATACAAGAAAGAGGCCTACCTCGATCCAATGTTTGATGATGTTCCACCATTGAGCACTTTGAACCAAAGCTTTATACCTACAAGAAGTTCTCAAAAAATAAGAAAAGCAAGTATATAGTGAAGCTATAAAAGGGATTATCACATCAGATAGCATAATCCATTAATAAACATTACAAACATGCCCATGGATAATAATCATATATTTGCAAGATACCAATAGGACGGGAAAGGAGTATTTCTATTAATAATTGATCAGCAGAAGTGTCAACATTATAGACTTTCATGTTGGCACGGTTCGAAACCAAGAAACCAAGTTCCTTCCAACTGGGTCTCCACCACTTCAATTCTCCACCAAAGGCAAGCTCATGAGAAAGAGGAAAAGAGGTCCTCTCAACAATAAGGGAAGAGCTTGGGGACTGAACACTATGTTCAGACTTGAGGGACAAAGGGATGCAGACTCAATATGAAGTAATTTCTCTAGAGTAACTTTTCTCTCAAAGTTGAATGCTTTCTCCCTTTTTCCATAGCTTGAAATTGTTCTCTTATAGCCTTCAGAATGCAACTGAAGGGCCGAGTCGGAACGTTTCCAGTATATGGAAGGCCAAGGATCAGAGATCTCCTATCGTGACATGGAAACCCGACTTCATTTTGTATTTTCTGACACAAATCCCAATATATGTGAGCTGCAGTGGAGCATCAAGCATATACGCATCTTTTATAACTGATAGGGAGTATATATGTGGAAAAATATATGTTTTAGCTTTGGATTCATCAAAAAAGGGATGATAAGTCTGCATAGGGAAATGGAAAAAGGCCCTCTGTGCAAGATAGCAATGGTGAGGCAAATCTTGCTATAACACAAGGCACTAGTGAGGATGATGAAAAATTTCCCTCAAGTGGGGATTTTAAAAGTAGTGAAGATGATTATGTCAATGGAGAACACTCTTTCTTGAGTGGGGAATTTAAAGGAAACAATGTTGGTGATGATGATTTTCCTCCAAGTGAGGATTTTCAAGGTACTGATGAGGATGATGAAGCTTTTCCTCCAAGTAAGGATTTTCAAGGCACTAATGAGGATGATGAATGATTACCCTCAAGTGGGGATTTTAAAAGAAGTAAAGATGATTATGCCAATGGTGGACACTTTTTCCCAAGTGAATAATTTAAAGGCAACAATGTTGATGATGATGATTTTCCTCCAAGTGAGGATTTTCAAGGTATTGATAAGGATGATTAAGATTTTCCTCCAAGTAAGGATTTTCAAGGCACTAACGAGTATGATGAATAATTTCCCTCAAGTGGGTATTTTAAAAGTAGTGAAGATGATTGTGCCAATGGTGGACACTCTTTCTCAAGTGGGGAATTTAAAGGCAACAATGTTGATGATGATGATTTTCCTACAAGTGAGGATTTTCAATGTATTGATGGAGATTTTCCTCCAAGTGAATATTTCCAAGGCACTAAGGAGTATGATGAATAATTTTCCTCGAGTGGGGATTTTAAAACCAGTGAAGATGAGTATTCCAATGGTGGACATTCTTTCCCGAGTGGGGAATTTAAAGGCAACAATGTTGATGATGATTTTCCTCCAAGTGAAGATTTTCAAGGTACTAATGATGATGATTTTCCTCCAAGTGAAGATTTTCAAGGTACTAATGACGATGATGAAAAATTTCCTCCAAGTGAGGATTTTCAAGGCACTAATGAGGATGATGAAGAATTTTGCCTCAAGTGAGGATTTTAAAGGTAGTGAATATGATTATGTCGATGGTGGACATTTTTTTCTAGGTGTGAAATTTAAAGACACCAGTGGTGATGATGATGTTTTTACTCCAATCAAATATTTTAGAGGCATTGATGATGGTGTTGTTGATGATGAATAAATTCTTGTTAGAGAAGAGTTTAATGGAATTGATAGTCTTAAGAGTGATGACGATTTTCCTTTAAGTGAATATTTTCATGGAAGATCCAATGACATTGGTGAGGATGGTAATCATTTTTCTAGTGGGTTTGGTAATCCTCTTATCAACGAGATTATAAATGAATATGATGATGGACCTATGAATGAAGATCGCATTCTCAATCATTCAACTGCAACAAATCAAGGTGATCGACATTATCTTGTTTGGTCTACTGACAATATTTTGTATGATATTCCTTCTATTGATGAGGAAATTCCTTCTAGTGAGGATGATGAAATAGTGGAGACATTGCAAAGAAACATTGTGTCTAAGACTAGGACTATACCTTTTTGTATCATTCCAAATCATTCTAGTTATATAAGGTCTAGGAAACAATTTCTCACTAAATAAATTTCCACAAGTGATTTTATTTCAAGTGAATGTTGTCAAAAGAATTGTTTGAAAAGCATGGACTGCATGTATTCCTTGAATAAAAGGAAGACATGTTTGTCAATGAATAAGAGCATGAAAAATTAATATTTAATGGGGTGCATGATATCCACTAATACATTATATGATTATCGCATTGGGAATCTTTTACTTTGCAGAAAGGTTTTCAAAATAAATCACTCGATTGGTAATCTTTGTCTATCAAGAATCCGAACAAGGTTGGAAAAAGATCCTTCATTTTATTCAAAGGTACATCATGGATGAGAGAGTGGGTCATTAACAAACACTACATTGTCATGGATGTGTGACTTCTTTTCCAAACATGGAGAGTGTATGCCAAATAGAGACACAATGCATATTCCAGATAATTTCTCAATGAAAGAAATCTACAATGTATACAAAGAATATGATGAAGGTGTTGAAGTAAATGGTAATTTTATTACATATGCATATTTTACAAGAATATGGAAGAAAATATTCAACAATGTATGTATTCCTAAGAAGTCAAGGATGGAGATTTGCAGTATATGTGTTACTCTTAAATCAAGAAGAGATAAATATGAAGGGGTAGAAAGAGGTATGTATTTACATTTTTTTTTTAATTGGATAGTTATCAACTATGAAAACATATTATCAATATTATCATTTTATGTCATGTTCATATTCCATAGTCAAATCACTTCAAGAACATCAGAATCAAAAAATCAAGTTAAATGCAAAAGTTGTACAAACATCAGAAGAAGTGTTATTATGCTCCAAAAAAATATTTAGGTATGATAATTGATGGCATGAACCAAAAGAAAATACTTCTACCACATTTTGTTCGTACACCAAAAAATTTACAAGAAGAGAATTTCATTCAGTTTCACTTGGTTGGTTGTATGGTTTTTAATGGAAAAATGTGTCCAAGGGTTTACTTCACTGCTCCAAATATTCATAATGATGCAAATCTGACCATCACCATAATTCATCATATACTCACTCATTGGTCTGGCAAGATTCCTCAAGTTCTATATCTACAGTTAGACAACACTAGTCGTGAAAACAAAAATCAAATTGTGTTTGGATATCTAAGCATGTTTGTTCAACTTAAAATCTTTCAAAAGGTGAAATTTGGTTTCCTTCTTGTTGGACACACTCATGATCATATTTATCAAATTTTCAGTCATTTTTCAGTAACATTGAAGAGAAAAAATGTTGGAATCCTACCATCATTAATTGAATGTAGTAAGAAATCATACATTCCATAGCTTGTTTTTCACATATTAGAAGAAACTCTTGACATGTGAAGATTTATTCAAGGATCGCATGATGAATAAAAATATATTGAGCAACTTAATGGAATTAGCTTCCAACATCAATTTTGTTTCAAAAAATTTGATGGGAAAACACTTATATGGGGAAAGAAGTATTCAACTACTGCAAAATGGGGGCCTTCATCAGGTTTAGCATTTTTTAAGTTCATTCCATATTATCCAATATTTGCATCAAATTTATTGTTGTTACAATCAGTTGCTAAAATCCATAATGCACAGAGGCGTAATAGAGATGTAGATTATTCTGAATGCCTGGAAGAAATAAAAAAGTCCATTAAAGATACATATGAGTACTTTGATGTTGTTGATTTTAATTTGTGGTAGTATTTTTTCAATGGTCAAAGTGACATAATTTCAAGCTCAATAATTGAAGATGCATTTTTGAAGACTTTGTTTCATTGGCCACAAAATATGCCAAATGAATCCAAAGAAAGAAACATTGTTGAACAACAAGAATCTCAAGGTGCTATTGAGTTTTCACAAACAGAGGAAAGAGAAATATATATTGGTTCTTTAAGATCATGTGCACAACGTGAATCCATGGAAGACCTTTACAGGGGTTCAGTACATGATATTAATGAGGGTAGCATGATTGCAGTCTTAGCGACAGAAGATCCACATGGTTATCCATTTTGAATTGCAAAGGTTATAAAGATTGACAAATAAATTGAAGATGTTATAGAAATTGAAGTGCATTGGTATGCAACAAGTACACACTCATTCAATGGTGTGTACAAGCTAGAGATGGTGGTTGAAAAACATGTCAATAGAAAGAGAAAAAGAAAGGGTCAAAATAAAATTCATCGTCGCACTGACCTCTTAAAATTAGAGAATGGTTACATATTTGTTTATGACTTTAATTTGACAAAGAAAGGAACTCTTCACTCCAGGACAATAGAGATTATCAAGAGGTTTTTTCCATAAGAAATAACTGCAAGATGGGAGTCTGTTGAACCTAGTCATAGATATAAAATGATTTTGACATATGAAATGTTGGGCATGCATGTAGACTCAGATGGTGCATTCATCAACAATACAAAAGAGTATGGATAATATACATCTTCATCCAATCATTCATCTTGTTAGCACTCTGTAAAAATACTTGGTTGATAAACAGATGACAAAGGTAACTTTTTCAACCAACTTTGAGACCTGAAACTAGCCTTTCGGATCTGGAGAGCACTCTCTCAGAAATGGCGCGGTCTCCACGCAGGATATGGATTTACAAACAATGGATATATTTAACATTGATGATCAAAAATGTATGGTTATATTGGCGTAGAAAAGTAAAACTTGGGCTATGGAGTCGGTCTGAGGAAGAGACGGAACAAATGACCCAGTGACTGGATTCGAGAGGAAAAGGCTAGGCGAGCAAAAAAATTCAGTGTAAACCATAAAGTGAGGTGGGAGAAAAACACAAGAAGAAACTCAAGAGCACCGTTGTGGATGAATTCGGAGTTAGCTTGAGAGGAAAACGTTTTGTCTAAGTGGCGCAAACAAGGGGCGTAGTACAACGAATCTGCAGGTTCAAAAATTCATTCTAAAATAGATGATATGAGATATGAGATAAGAGATAACAGGAAACACATATGCAGAGAAATAAACACAATACATCCGACTATCACAACTAGAATCTTTTCATCAAATCACAAGACCTTTGCATTAAATTTCAGTCAAAACTCAGACTACATACAATAGAATTTGTTTCTCAAAATTGTCAACCAACCCTGTTTACATAAAAATGATCCCCTTATATAGAAATATAATGTCACCCTTGGATTTTAGGGTCGATCTACTCTCTCCTGGAATCATGGATCCGTTTTCTTTGAAAGAGAGCTATAACTTCAATGGATTCACTAAAAATAGAAAAACCGATTTTGCCAAATCATAATCATAACCAAAATATTCTTTACAGTCATTGATCATGATCCAAATTTGACCATATGGTTGTGATGAGCCATCATTTTCACTTTTGGACACTCTGTCATCCCTGCACAGCAAGTCTGCCACGCAACAGTAACCTACAACAAAAATGCAGTAGAATGCGCAACAAACTGGTAAAATAGGCGTTAAAGATGACATTGTATCTCACTGATTCAAAACTATTTTTTGAAACTGAGAGATGTTTTTGTATTTAATCTCGTTCTAAATAAAAAAACTCTCTCGGTTTCTTGAAATTCATCTCCAGATATATTAAATATGTGTCTCAAAAACATGTCTCAGACAGGAAATCACGAAAACTGAAAAATATGGCTCAAAGATTCCTTAGAATATCCCAATCCGTGACACATTTTACAAATTTGAGAGAGTTTATTATTATTTGGTTTGTACTCAACAAAAAACTCTCAGTGAGTTTCAAAATTCCTCTTCAGTTGGTTGAAAATTGATCTTGAAGTTGACCACTAAATCAGTAATTTGTGCAGTGCGACATGTAGCCTGTGCGCAAGAAAATCCACTGCGCGACAACATCCTATGCGCAACATCCCATTGCGCGATGAAATACACTGCACGAAAAAATCCTATGCATGACAACATCCTCTGTGCGAAAAAATTCTCTACGCGAAAACATCCTCTGTGCGACAGCATCCTCTACGCAGTGCACGGTGAATTTTGCATTGCGCAATGAATTTTGCAACGCGCAATGAATTTTGCAACGCATAGTTGCAAATTGAAATGGGAATAAATAAATGATAAAATTCCTTTTGAAAATGGCCCTTGGAGATGTTAGATGATCCCAAGCATAAAAACAATGTGGGTGCTAACATGCATGACTTTGCAAAATTGTTGACAAACCTCTAACCTTAGCCATGAAAATCATGGTGCTAATAGCTGGCTCCGACGTGGATGATATCCTCCCTGTGAGGTAGAAAATAATATTATACCAAGTGCCAATCCATTGGGATTCTACCAAACTCAACTTTCCAACTGTAACTTGTAACCTTCATCCACTGAAAACCCAAAATTTTATGTGCTCCAAACTAAAATCTAAAACTAAGTTGAAAATGAAAACTGCAGATCGCTAAAAGAAATGATCGTAGTACCGAGCTTATTCATACCTACCTACCCTAACTGTTGAAATTAAATTCCAATCAAGTGAAATCATAATGCCAATGCAACCATGCAAGCACTTTATCCACTTTTTTCTTTCTTTGCACATGCTTGCCCCAAATCTTGTTTACTGTTAATTCGTTCAAAAATTTATCTATAAATTCCAATCTCAAAAAATTAAAAATATTGGGGTTGTTTACTGCCTCCAACAAAACTGCAAATGGATCCTCCAAAACATGCATAAAACAACAATCATGTTTAACCCCTTCCACTGCATCCTTGTTTTCATGTAATTCAACCTGTTGATTACCACAAAAAGGCTGAAAAATATGTTGAGATTGCTAGAAATAACAATCTTCTAAATCAGAAGACAGTGTTGGCTAAAATGAAACCCCTAGTGGCAAGAAATCCATATCTAACACTGATGTTGATTTACCATCATATTTATTTCCAAGCTGGTAGTTGATCACAGGATGCAAATCTGAACTGAAACAACTTTCCATGTAATCAACAACAAGGTCATTAAAAGTATGAGAAGGTTGTTGGTCCTCTTCACTGATAACAATTTTCTCATGTACAAAAATGTCACTGTGAACACAATCAGACTTCACTACTTCCTATGTTATCTCATGATTTACTTTCAACAATTCAAAGGAAGAAAAACATAATGGAAGACAGTTCTCATTTGCAAGTTCACTGCTTTTTTCATATTCAACATCATGCATGTAGGATTTTTAATCTGAAACATTATAAAAAAATTGCTTTAGCAATTCAAAAGAAGAAAAACACAATGGAAATGTTCTTTCACTTGATTCAAAACCTCCTTCATTTTCTTCACTGCTGTCATGTGCACATTTTTCAATTTCTTTGGATTTCTGAACACACTCATTTTCAGATTCATCCTTGACCAATGGTTGTAATTTTGAACTGATAAAACCTTCCATATAAAAAGAAACAAGGTCATTAAACACATGAGAAGATTGTTGCAATTTCTTGTCAATTGTTTCCCATGAATCAATGTGATTTTGCATCAGCACACATTCCTCTGCCTCAGTGATGATCTTTAAATTTTCTTTCAACAATTTAAATGAAGCAAATCATAAAGGTAAAGAATTTACTTCAGTTGATTCAATACTTTCTCCATATTCTTCTTTGTAATTGTGATATGTAGGTTGATTACTCTCATTACACTGCTAAAAATGAGCATTTTCTGATAGAGAACATCCAGTTGGTTGTTCTAGGAATTCAACATCATAATCATCCTCATATTTATCATATAAAGACAAATCAGCAACATCTTCAATGTCATCTAACAAGAAAAATCTTGGTACATCAACTTGCTCTTCAACAAGCTGATTTGCAAATTCATTTTCTTGACTGTCTACAAATGAATACATAAAACAATCAGTTTCTTGCTCATGATGACAAATATCAGGATGTAAAACAACTTCTTCTTTATGCACAACCTCATGGTCTTCTGCTACACCATCATTCTTTGTATTTGCAACACTCTTTAACTTTTGATTTTGCGGCCTCTGACATGCTTGAAGATTGTCTTCCACTTCTTGAACATTATTGAACATATGTTGCAAAGACATAGACTTCCTCTCCATCAAAAGAAAAGATAAGTCTAATTGAAAGGTTGTTACATAATGGAGCATGGAAGTGACTTCAGGAGGTTGGACTTCTTTAGGTAGTTTATAATAAATACTACAAAACCTCTTACTAAAATTTGAGATGGTTTCATCTTTCATTATTCTCATGGCATAAAACTCTGAAAGGAGTAGATTCCATGACTTTCTCTCACCCCAAAATATACGGAAGGCTTCCCTCAGTTCATCCCACGAGCTAATCGACTGAGGTTGCAAATGTCTGAACTAGGCTTTGGCATCTCCTTGTAAGGACTGAGAAAAGGCCTTCATAGACACATCATCATGTTCAATCTCAAAAAGATCTATAAAATGCTCAAATATTTGAATATGTTTTTCAGTTGAATGTCCATCGAGCTCTCCAATGAACCTAGGAAGGTACTTATAATGTTTCAGAGGAAAGTCATGAAGGATGGAAATAAATTTAAGAGGATTGTATCTTTCTTGAATCTTGGAGGGTACATGATTAAGAACAGAAGGTACAATCTTAGCTTTGGTTTCATTAAGCTCACAAGAATGATCATGAACATCATATGGCTCAGAGGAAGGAGCTTGGTGAATATCAATTATACAAGAAGAAGGAAGTATACCTACAGTTTGCAATGAATGATATACAAGGGTAGATCTCTGGGCTTCATTTGAGCGTAGTAAGTGAAGAAATATTATTTTGAAAAACTCAGGAAAGGACAAGAAGATATTGATAAAACGGAAAAGTACTTCTTGAACTAAACTTAAGCTCGAGTACCTTATTTTTCCATACTTCTCTTCCATATCTCTGTCAACAAGTCTCACTCTCCAGTGGAGTCTTTGAAATGCATTTGAAGCTTGATTGGAGTCACCATGGAAACTTTAGCACTGGATTCTTCTGCCAGTGGAATCACCTTCAATTGATTTTCTGATGTGTGGAGTCGCCAGAGCAGAAATACAGCCAATATGTGCCTAAGTGTCTTCTGCTATTAGACCTTAGAATTGAAACGATGTCACTCTTCCCAGGGAAAGTTTCATTCAATTTCATCCCCGAAAATGGTGCCAGAATGTTATCACTCTGTAAATCTATTTGGATGATAAATAGATGACAAAGGTAACTTTTTCAACCAACTTTGAGACCTGAAACTAGCCTTTCGGATCTGGAGAGGGATCTCTCAGAAATGGCATGGTATCTGCATAGGATACGGCTTTGCAAACAATGGCTATATTTAACACCAATGATAAAGTGTTTTTGGTTATATTGGCGCAGAAAAGTAAAACTCAGGCTATGGAGTCGGTCTAAGGAAGAGATGGAACAAATGACCCAATGACTGGATTCAAGAGGAAAAGGCTAGGAGAGAAACAACCTTCAGTGTAAATCATAAAGTGTGGTGGGAGAAAAACACAAGAAGCAACTCAAGAGCTTCATTGTGGACAAATTCGGAGTTAGCTTGAGAGGAAAATGTTTTGTCTAAGTGGCACGAACAAGGGGCACAGTACAACGAATATGCAAGTTCGAAAATTCGTTTTGAAATAGATGATATGAGATAAGAGATAAGAGATAATAGGAAACACATACGCAGAGAAAGAAACACAATACATCCGGCTATCACAACTAGAATCTTTTGATCAAATCACAGGACCTTTGCATTAATTTTCAGTCAAAACTCAGACTACATACAATAGCATTTATTTCTCAAAATTACCAACCAAACCTGTTTACATAAAAATGATCCCCTTGTATATAAATCTAATGTCACCCTTGGTTGTTAGGGTCAAGCTACTCTCTCCTGGAATCATGGATCTATTTTCTTTGAAAGAGAGCTATAACTTCAATGGATTCACTAAAAATAGAAAAGCCGACTTTGCCAAATCATAATCGTAACCGAAATATTGTTTACACTCATTGATCATGATCCAAATTCGACCATATGGTTGTGATGAGACATCATTTTCACGGTTGGACACTCTATCATCCCTGCATAGCAAGTCTGCCAAGCAACAGTAACCTACAGCAAAAACGCAGTAGAATGCGCATCAAACTGGTAAAATAGGCGTTAAATATGACATTGTATCTCACTTATTAAAAACTATTTTTATAAACTGGGAGATTTATTTGTATTTAAGCTCATTATAAAGAAAAAACTCTCTTAGTTTCTTTAAATTCATCTCCAACTGGCTGGAATACGTGTCTCAAAAACATGTCTCAGACAGGAAATCACGCAAACTGAAAAATAGGGCTCAAATATTCTTTCAAATATCCCAATCCGTGACACATTTTACAAATATCAGAGAGGTTTTTGTTATTTGGTTTGTTCTCAACAAAAACCTCTCGCGGATTTTCAAAATTCCTCTCCAGTTGGTCGAAAATTGATCTTGAAGTTGACCACTAAACCAGTAATTTGCGCAGTGCGACCTATAGCCTGTGTGCAGGAAAATCAACTATGTGACAACATCCTATGCACAACAGCCCACTGTGAGAAAACATCCTATGTGCAACAACCTTCTTTACAAGACAACATCCTTTGTGCGACAGCATCCTCTGCATGACAACATTCTCTGCGCGACAACATCCTCTACGCGACAACATCCTCTACGCGATGCACAGTGAATTTTGCAATGCACAATGAATTTTGCAGCGCGTAGTTGCAAATTGAAATGGGAATAAATAAATGATAAGCTTCCTTTTGAAAATGGCCCTTGGAGATGTTATATGATGACAAGCATAAAAACAATGTGGGTTCTAACATGCATGACTTTGCAAAATTGTTGACAAACTTCTAACCTTAGCCATGGAAATCATGGTGCTAACACATCTGAAGACAATGTAGACTCTAATGGTATTTTATAATGCACAAGTCAATCTAAATAAGTGCATGAAACATTTTATGTATTTTTTAACCATATGATGTTTGTATGGTAACTAGAAATGAACATTTAACTTACATATGATCTTACATGAGTTATGAATCATTTCTATGTTTTATGAATTATATGTTTTCATTATGAAGAATATAATAAAATTTCTTAGCTCATATGTTTTGAATATGGACCATATAACAATACGTTTAAGAAACAATTTATGTTTCATTCAATGTACTTTGTATTTATCTTTATTATTGATGAGCCATGAAATTAGCTTCATTTGACATCTTCTTTTCCCTGTTTTTAACCACTCATCATTTACCTATAACCCTGTTTTATCCATTTTAATTCTTATATGAGGGATTTAGGATTGAGGTGATTTTCCAATTGCATTTCTTAATATTTAATTGAATTTTTTATTAACATTAGGGGAAGTAGCGTGTTTTGTATTTACTTTTGAAGTGACAATTCACGTGTGAACAAGTTGTTATAGGGTTTTTCTTTAAAGGTCTCTATATTCTTCAAATCAGGGTCATTGCACATCCATTACCAAAAATTTAAAGACATTAGTAGTTGATACAAGTGCAAGGTTCTCATGTGTTCAAATATGCTACATAATCAGACATGTAGCAACCTGCTACATAATTAGACCTATGGTAGTCTGCTAAAGAATCAGTCTTGTAGCAACTTGCAACAGAATCAAGCCTGTAGAAACTTAGAAGATATATCATCATATTAAAATAATTAATGCCTTCAACAACGAAGATATATCCGAATTAAAATCAGCATACTCAAAATATAAAGGCACGAAGGTATTAACATAAATCAGCATACCCAACATAAAGATGTATGAAGGATTACAAGAGTACTTTATGAAGATATATCAAATTTTAACATGGTTCCAATACATCTCA
>WSFP011431337.1:0-21604 GCA_009831015.1 Picea engelmannii | reverse complement strand
ATTTTTCCAAGCCCTTTATTGTTGTTAATTTATTATGGTCCAAAACATTGAGTGTTATGTGTAATGTAAAGTAAGGAACACCACAATGCCACTTGGAGCTAAGAATACATTGAGTGCCATGTGAAAGGAAAGTAAAAGACATCGCACATGCTTTCCCTCAACAAGTGGTACATTTATTAATTATATGTTTTCCTTTTTTAAAGGTCCTTTGTTTTTTATGGAGAAACATTTCATTGCTCTCAGGACCTTAGGATGAGCATCTAGAGGATAATTTATGGCTTTTATCTTTGCCTAGCTACAACACCTCTGGGATTTTGTCCCCTTCTTCCCATGAAATGAGGTGCAAGCCTTTCTTGGGGTCAATAAGCCCGAAAAACCCAAAATGTAATACCCTTAATCTGAACCCCAATTGTAAATGAAAATGTAAATGTACATATAGGCTGGTGAGTCATTGGCACCAAGTTTTGGTTCCGTTTTTTACACACATGAGTAGTGCATGAGAATTATTTTCCAAAGAAAGAGTGTGCACATTCCATAGTGTTATGACCACCTGAGTACGTGTGCATGGATTGCACATAAAGGGAAGGGTGTGCACATTCCATAGTGTTGAGCACACCTAAGTAAGCGCATGAGGATTACCATGGAGTTCACATCGGATTGAGATATGTGTGTGTGTGTGTGTGTGAGGTCGAAGATTGTGTGTGTGGTAATTGGGTTGGTGATTCAGGATGCAAAAATCCTACTGTGCCTATCCTTGTAAAATTTATTCACACTCAAATTATTAATAAAATCACATCATTGCATGCATACCAATCAGACAAAAAAATATCGGGGGCTAAACTCCACCAAAAAGGGAAAAGGGGGGCTTAATTCCAAGGGAATATTTTATTGATATTTTTGAAAAGTATAATTTATGGATATTTATTTATCCTAAGTACCTGAGGGATGGGAACGAGTCACCAAGTGGCTAAAATTAATTATGAAGGTGACAAGTGTTCAGTTATGACCATGCAAATATATGGTTGAACCTTAGTGTATTTCAGGGGATTCACTCATTTTTCTTTAGGGGTCGGACCATCTAAATGGGGAATTACCATTACCTTACCTATAAAGAAAAACTTGGAAAGGGTTTTCCATCTAGTAACCAGAGTTTTTGTTGTCGAAGAGGTGGGTTGTCATGCCCGTGAGAATCCTCTACATGTGAGATAATTTTTGTTGAAGAGGCGGGTTGTCAGGCCCGTGAGAATTCTCTCCAAGTGAGAGATTTGTTGTTGAAGAGGCGGGTTGTCAGGACCATGAGCATTCTCTCCAGGTGAGAGATTTTCTAGCAATTTTCCCTGGTGCGTTGGGAATTAGTTACAGGGCTATGAGACTTCCTCTCCAACCTGTTGTTGAATTCCTGGAAAGGAAGTGGGGAAGATGAGGGACTGTTGAGAAAAGAAGAGGCACACTTCCTGGGGTGGGACATGCATGCGGGGAATGAGAGATTTTAGTCTAGTTGCAACAGTTGAGAACCTTGGACTGAGAAATTTATTGATTATCATACCTTGGCCTGGAATTAGAAATCCTTTTGTCCTAGTGGAGTTTAAGCCCTAGCTCAGGGGTGACCTATCACTAAAAGTATATGAGCAACAAATTCTATGGTTGGGAAGAACGTTTGAGATCTGTGTGCAGTTGGTGACTCTTTATAAAAAGATAAGTGTCCTTTATGTGCTTGTCTAATTTATTGTGTGCATAATTATATATGTTTGATATGGGTGTATTTCTTATATGACATTACATATAATTAATTGTCGTTATTTTGTATGATGTTGTTTGTAAATTTAAGTGTATTCAGTAATTATTGTCGCGCATGCAGAGTATGACAGTTATTAAGTATTCATGTTATTTAACTTGGTAATAATGGTCATGAGTTTTCGAGGCAAGGCTAGAATTTTTGTGCACACAAGGAAATAATCCATGCACGCAAGAGGCTGGAATCATTGTGCATCAGGGGAAGCATATCTATCGGCACAAAGAGAATTGAATCTGCGTGCGACACTAAAATGGTTGTGTACACAGTGGTATTCATGTGTTAAGAGTGGTTACACGCGCAATAATATAGGTGTGCATTGAATGATTTTGTGTGTTAGCACCATGTTTTTTGTAGTTAGATTCAAAGGTTTGTCCAAAACATTTCAGAGTCTTGTCTTGATCTTTATAAAAGTCAAAACTTTCTTGAATAAGTCACAGTTAGTGTGTCAAAATTTATGAGTTCAATAACCAAATAAATAATGGTTTGAAATGTCAAGGGTTTTTTCCATAAGTTGGTAGAAGGGTTTAAGGTTCGTCATGTTTAAGTTGTAAAGGTCTACTTTCCTAAGTCTCGAGTCATGTCGAAAAAGTGGAATTTGGGTACCAAGGTCAAATCAAGTGGTTAGGATAAATGTCATGTCAAAAGATATTATGGGTCATCATTACCTAATCATGAAGTCATAAAAGTGAACGATCATGGCACTCCATATCTTTTGTACCATTGCACACTTCAAAGGAGTACCTGTTGTGCAATTTCATTGCCCAAATCTTTAGCCTTCTTTAAAACATGTCGTTGACATGGATTTTCCGTCCCTTTTCATAATTTCATGCCTTATCTGTTCAAGATTAAATATTGGTCACCCTTCATGTTTCTCCATCACTTTCAAAACGTGTGCATCATCCATATCTTTTCCAATAAGCTCCGAAGCCTTTTGCTACGTAAATATTGTGTGCTTCCAGTCACTACGTAAATCTGTTATTTTGATTTTATTGTGTATCCTTCATTGCTTTCAATCATTGTTCAAGAGTTTTCCTTGGAGCCCGTTGCAAATTAGCTTCTGGAACGAATTTTTTTTTCACACACTCAACCTTCTTTCTTCTGAGCTAAATTCTTATTACCTACTCCTATGCCAAGTTTTCCGTCGAGTTTTCTGTCACGCCAAAGTTTTCCATTGCTTTTTATTATTGTGCCAATTTTTATGCCACTGATTTGTTTGTTGCACAAAGTTTCCCGTTTCTACCTTTTTCTATGCATCATGCAAAATTTACTATTCTTATTCGTTGCTCAGAGAGTCTATTACAATTATTTGTTGCACACCTGAAATTGACATACACCAACATCATGGCAACTCTTCAAAGTAAAAGAAAGAATGCAAGAAGCGGGAAGGTCGTGAGGTTTGAACCACAAGATTTAAAGTTGATAAACGCAGACTCGATGATTAGAGTGTCCTTTGAACAAGACAGATGCATATGTTTCTTTGAAAATATTCAAGGATATCATGCGCAACTAACTAAGCAGTTCGCCCATAATTTTAATGGTGTCAGTGCAACTATTGTACGGATCATTTTTCAAGTGATAGAGGAAACTATATCAATTGTGACAGAGATTCCTATGAAAAGAGAAAAATGGTTTAAAGGTATGCCATTAGATACTTCATGTTATATTGATTTCATCAAGCCTGAATATAGAAATAAAAAAATTGGAGCCAACATTCCCAGTGAGTATGTTCTGGAACCTTTTGAGAAACTTTTGAACATAATCAGGAAGTACTTCACCTGCGAGGGAAGATTCGACAAGGCGAATCAATATCACATTAGGATTTTGATGCATTTCATATGGAGAAGTCCTTTAAAATTACCTTTCTTCCTATGTCAAATCATGGGAATTATGGAAGATAGTTTCCAAGACAAAGCTAACCAGCCAGAGAACAACATGTTCCATTTTTCCCTGATTAAGATGTTGGTGGTTGAGAAGCTGGGAAATTTAAACATAGACTGGAATTCCTTCCTGATTTTAGCAAACATTCCCAAAGACCCTAAAGGAGATATTCCTTTATCTACTAAGAAATCAACACTTCATAGTTCAGAGGTGAGAGGAGGAGATGTTTTTGAAAGGATAAAAGGAAAAGAAATTGAAGATTCATTAATCAGTCAGCCAACATCCAAGAAGAGAATAAAACTAATATTCACTGACAAAACTGAGGATACCCAAGCTCCTAGTAAACCGTGCACTAGGTCCTCTACCAAGATATTTCCCATACCCACAATTCATCCAAGTCTTGTTGAATGTGCAACCCAGGAGATTGATGAAAAGCAAGCGGAACCAGGTGAGGAAGTTGTAGATATTAAGGAGGTGAAACAACAACTAAAGAAAGCTCAACATGTTATAGCCCAATTCTATCAATAGAACAGAGAATTGAGGAGGAATCTAGTATAAATATTTCTTGAAATACCAACATCACAGAGTAAAGAAGGTCGAAGATCTCCTACCTCACCAACACGAGGAGAAAAGAATATAAATTGGTTGAAAAGAAGCTAAGAGAGGCTCAAGATGTGATCATTGAGCTCGGGGAAGAAAAAAGGATATCAAAGGAAAGAATCATGGAACATTTCAAGGAATACATACCAGCTATTGACGATGCATGTGCAACTCTCTCTAATGCTAAATCAAAATTGAAAAGAAATGTGGCTTTGTTGAGACAGGTGAGGAGTTTGAAGAGACAAAATTTGTCATTAAGAAGGACAAACAGGGCCTTACGAATGTAAGTGAGTTTGTACAAGGAAGCTACAAAAAAACTAAACAATCCCATCCTTTGTTTCCAACTGGATTCACGCACACAACCTCAGCATGAAGATCCGTCGCGCAAAATCGCTACACAAATTTTGCATCCAACATTTGCGCAGCAGAAACTAGAATTTATTGCACAACATTGACAGTGTTGTCCAACGATACACATGATGATTCATGACAACCATATGGTTGGAATTTTCTTAAGAATTTATGATTGTAAATAACATCTCGGATAGGTTATGATTACCAAATTGACTTTCTTATTTTTGGTAAATTTTGTAGAGGTTGTTGTTCTCTTTGAAAACAACCAGATCCATAACTCTAGGAGACAGTAGTTCGACTCCTAGTAGCTAGGTGTAGCTTTTTTTTCTATATATATGGACTATTTTGATGTAAAGAGTGGCGCGGGAAAAAATATATACATTTTGATCCTAAATGTAATTTTCTAAATCTAAAGAAATACAAATGCAGAAGTCATGAATTCCTTAAGAAAAAGATTCTAATGGTGGTGATCTGAAGATTGTACTCTTCTTTGTATGTATTTCCTATGTACTTGTTTTCATCTGCACTTTTCTTCTCCTTAAATTGGTAAACTGAAAGTCCATAATTCATCTAATGGTGCTCTAGACTTTACTAATTTAAAATTGTGTCTATCTTCTCAGCTAAGGTCAGAATTCATCCATTGTGGTGCTCTGATCTTGTTGTATGTTTATTTTCTTCTTTCACCCTATATGATCAAACTAAACACTGAATTTCATCACCTCATTTAGATTTTGTTCCTCTGAGTAGTTATATCTACCAAGCATTGATTTTTTATTTTTTTCAGAGGTTGACCCCATAGCCCTAGAAGCATTATCTTTTGTCAGTAGGCCTTAAAAAATTATCTCAAAATTCTAAATCTAGACATCAATTTGAAACAACCTATATATATCAGAGATTAAGTCTAAGAGACAACCCTCTCTAGATTGGAAAGGCTAGTTTCCAGTCTTAAAGTTGGTTTGTAGGTTACCTTTGTAGATTATTTTTTCAACCCAACAATTTACTCAACATTAACATTTTGGTGTCGTTTTCGGGGACGAAATTGAAAATTTTCCCTGGGAAAGAACGACTGAAATCTTTAGATTTGATTCCTGAGGGTAACAGTGAATCAAACACCTTTTTGGATAAACTATTCTTACCCTAGCGACTTCATTTAATAGGATCAATAACATATTTTTTTTTGTTTTTTAGAAAATAAGAAATACTTGCTCCTAAGAGAATTCACACTAGAAGGAACCCTGATCTAGAACCTATAGCATATGTGTCTGATCCTGAGAAACTATTGCACAAAAGAAAAGAAAAGATAGTCAAATCATTCTCTTTCCTAGACAAAAATCTATATTTACCCAAAGAAGGTTTAAAAAGTATCGATGACCTTGACTTTGATTTAAAATTTGAACAAACCTTGTTCAGATCTAGATCAGAATCTAAGTTGAATGAAATTATCTTTGATGAAAAGAAATTCTAGTCTTTGATTCCCATTTTCCCTATTTAGACTATTCCTATCCAGATTGTCCCTACTTAGACTATCCATATAGCCCAAAATCCTCCTAGAGCCATGGGATCCATATTTTCTCCTCTTTCCTTGCCTGCCCAGTTGCATGATTTACCCTAAAATTATAATCAGAGAATCAAATCATTCGATGTTGAAGAAAATACATCAGCCCAAAGACACTTGGATTGGTTCAATGATTTTTTTTATCTAGAGGAAGTATATCATGAGGATATAAAACTCATGATGTTCACACAAAGTATTTCAGGAGAGAAGTCAGAAAATGGTTTAAAGCTCTTCCTACAACGAGTATCCCTAATTTTGCAGCTTTTGAAACACTTTTTGTTGCAAGGTGGGGTGATAAAAAGAATCATCTTCAGTTTCTAAATCAGTACAATAATATAAAAAGATTACCAAATGAAACAGTACAAGAGTTTTCAACCAGATTTATGAAATTTTATAATTCAATTCCTATAGAAGTAAAACCTCCTCCTGGAGCTGCCCAACTTCGATATGTTGATTCTTTTGATAGTGATTTTTCCTTACAATTAAGAGAAAGGATATCTAATGCATTAGATGATATGATGAGTGATGCAATTGAAGTAGAGGTAAATCTGATGGCATCAGGGAAGATTAAACATAATCCTAACATAGATGTGAAGAAGGTCCAAGGAGAAGCACAACCCTTAACTTCTAAAACATCAGATGAGAAATTTTATTTGATTACGAAGACTATGGAAATATTCATGGAAAGAATGTCTTTGGAGAATAAGCTTGCCACTAGGGATCAAATTGATTTTCGGCCCAGAAATCAAAATTTTAGAAGAGCTCCAGTTCCATAGATTAGGCAAAGAGATCAGAGAAATCAAGGTGATCAACAAATAAAACCTCCTTTCCAAAACAACTATGTAAATGAATATTTTGGTCAAACAATTGAAGACAATATGCATTGTTGTGACAATAAAAAAAACAAATGTGTTCTTAGCTAAAGAAGAACATGATCAATTTATGGATGCAAATGATAAGTTTATGCAGGATAATGATGATATGTTGTCATTGGAAACATAAGAGTTTAAGAAAGGATATCAAAATGCTATTATGCAACTTTAGAAACAATATAACCTCAGAAGCAAAAAGGTAGCTGCAAATCCTCCAAAGGCAAATCCTACAAGGGAAATTTAGATAAATACACCTTCTTCAAGCCAGCTTAAGAAAGATAATTAAGAAAAGGATGCAATGGAGAAAGGAAAATCCAAAGAAGAACCCCCAAAGAAAATACCTGAGATAAGGAAGGAAGCAGTCATCATAGAGGTAGAAAAATCTCCATCTCCTTTTAATTTTGAAAGTGAAATGGCTAAAATCAAAATTTATGTTCTGTTTAATGAGCTGATTAAGAATGGAGAATATAGAAATAAAATCATTAAAATGATCAAAATGGAAGAATCCCCTGACGCTTTGAATGTACAAGATGATCACCCTTCTATCTTGTTTTTCCCACATGTGGAGGAGAGTGGTGATGTTGATGATGTTCCTCCTTTCTAGGTTAGTCTTAAAATTCATGACATGACCTTACATAATGCATGTTAGATTCAGGAGCATCACATAATCTGATGCCCAAGGTGGTCATGGATGATTTTGGCCTAGATATTACAAGACCTTACAAGGATATTTTCTCTTTTGACTCAAGGAAGGTGAAATGCTTAGGTTTAATCAAAGATTTGGTTGTATCATTATCTCAAATTCCATCAAAAAAATTGATCATGGTTGTAGTGGTTGCTAACATCCCTCCTAAATTTGGCATGTTGTTATCTAGATCTTGGGCTGCAAAGTTGAAAGGAACTTTGCAAATGAATATGTCATATGTTACTATCCCTATTTTTGGCCAATAAAGGAGGTTGTACAGAGAACTGTTGCTCAAGTACATGGTGAGTATCAAAACTCAACCAAACAATCATCCCATTTACTCTATTGATATTGAGTTTGTTTCCTCTGTTTTCTATAATGAATTGAGTTTTCAATAGGGGGAGCCAATGACTAGCATGGCCATCAAAAACAAAATTGATCATCAAACAGAGGAAATTACAAATCAGCAAAACAGTGCAGAAGATGAGATGTGGAATATGAGCTTTGATGGAGCTGCTAGCAGAGAATGAGCAGGAGATGTTGTGTGGATTAACCCTCCCAAGATAGGTACAAAAATATGTTCTTAAAATCTTTCTTTTGATTGTACCAATAATATGGCCAAATATGAGGCACTGATTTTGGGATTGAAGAATTTAAAAGAATTGGGTGCTAGGAGGATAGTTGTACATGAAGATTATGAGATTGTTATTAACCAGGTAAAAGGTATATATCAGTCCAAGCATCATCGATTGAGAGCATATAGGAATTTAGTACTTGATCTTCTTGAAGTGTTTTCAGAATACAATTTGTTAGTGATTCCTAGGGGGCAAAATCAAATTGCATATGTTTTAGCTACTCCAGCTTCGGTTTTCAAAATTCCAATTTTTCCTAATAAAAAGTATGAAATTGAAGTCAAGCATAGGCCAACAGTACCTGATAACATTAAACATTGGCAAATATTTGAATATGACAAACAGGTAGAATAATTCCTTCAGATGAGTGATGAATTTTCTAATTCAAATATTGATGGTGATTGTTGTTGTGAAGAGAATGAATACGCATTTGTGTTCAACAATGATGCCCTTTTTCCGAATCAGATTGATGGAAGATATATAGTGCAACTCAAAAACAACATTATTCCCAAAGGCTTGGTCCCATTGGAAAAGATTTTTGACAACAACCATGTAGCCATAAATCCTAAAATCACTGCAAATGATGAGGCATAGAAGATTGCAACATTGGGACTTAGAAGGATCCAAAGATCATCAAACTGTCAAAAAAACTCAGTCCATAAATTAAACAGAGGTATGTCAGCCTAATGAAGTATTTCCCTGATGTCTTTTCATGGAGTTATGAAGATTTAAAGGTTTATGACACTAAGGTAATTCAGCATGCAATTCTCATCAAGGATGATCATAAACCATTCAAGCAAAAGTTGAGGAGAATAAACCCTCTATTGTTGGCATTGATTGAAAAGGAGGTAAGGAAGTTGTTTGATTCCAAAATTGTTGTGTCCTTAAGATTTTCCAAGTGGGTGGTTAACCTAGTTCCTGTCAGGAAGAAAAGTGGTGAGATCAGGTTATGTTTAGATTTATGAAATCTAAATAGGGTGTCTCTCAAAGAAAATTATCCAATTCCTAAGATGGATTACATCCTGCAAAAGATGGTGGGATATCAAAAGATATCAATGCTTGATGGTTTCTCTGGATACAACCAGATTATGGTGCCTCCTGATGACCAAGACAAGTTACTTTTACAACACCTTGGGGAACCTTCATGTATGCAAAAAAACCTTTTGGGTTTATGAATGCAGGAGTAACTTTCCAAAGGGCCATGGACATAGCCTTTTCCGATGAAAAAGATAAGTTAATTTTTATTTACTTAGATGATATCACTGTATTTTCATATTCTGATGATTAACATCTCAAACATCTAAGAAGGGTTTTCCAAAAGTGTAGAAAGTTTGACATCTCATTGAATCCAAAAAACTCAAATTTTGGAATTCAAGAAGGAAAATTACTTGGACAAATCATTTCAAAGGAAAGGATAAAGATAGACCCCAGTAGAGGGGAAGAAATTTTGAAAATTGGCACACCCAGGAGCAAGAAGGAGGTATAGTCTTTCCTAGGAAAAGTAAATTTTTTGAAAAGGTTTATTCCTAACTTGGATGGGATCATAAAGTATATCACAAATATGCTCAGGAAAGGAAATGAAATAAAATGGAATCCTAAAGCTAGGAATTATTTTGAAGATATTAAAGTGGCACTGACCAAATCTTCAGTGTTGGCCAGCCCGAATTTTGCAAAAGATTTTATCTTGTTTTATTTTTCTTCAGAACACACCATTACTAGTGTTTTGTTGCAAAAATGTGATCAGAACTTTGAAATACCCATAGCCTATTATATTAGGACATTGAGAGACTCCCCACTAAAGTATGACATAATGGAAAAGTAGGCATACACCTTAATGAAGGCCCTTAAGGAATTTAGAACTTATATCTTGCATTCCCATGTCATTGCTTATGTGCCTAGAAATTATGTAAAAGATATTTTGACTCAGCTTGATCCTGAAGGGAAAAGGGGAAAATGGATAGTAGTGATGTTGGAGTATGACCTAGATATCAAACCTACAATGTTGATTAAAGGTCAGGGGGTTGAAAAGTTGATGGCGCAATCCATTTTTGATGTCTTGGGAATCAATTTCATTGCTGACTTATCAGAAAATTTAGAACAAGAAACAATCCCACAGGTATCCCAAAAATTCCTTGATTCTCCTTGATATCTTGATATTATTTATGTACTAAGAAATTTACAAGCTCCTCCTGAGTTAAGCAAAACCAAAGCTAGATTTTTAAAATTGAAAGAAGTGATGTTTTGCATTCTAGATCGTTCTCTGTATTGGAAATATCCAGGTGGGATATTGCTAAATTGTTTGTTGGAGGAAGAAATGAAAAAATATATCAAAGAGTTTCACAAAGGTGACTATGGGGGGAATCATTATTGGAAGACCACTGTGCACAAAATACTGAGGGTAGGGTTCTATTGGCCTAGTATTTTTTCTGATGTATACAATGAAGTTTCTAGTTGCCATGAATGCCATATTTTTTATGGAAAAAGAAAGTTGCAGCCTCTACCTTTAAAGTATATCTCTGTCAAAGAACCATTCATGCAATGGGGCCTTGATTTTATAGGAGAAATTCATCTTCCATCCTCAACTTAGCATAAGTGGATATTGACAGCCACAGACTACTTCACCAAATGGATTGAAGAAGTCCCCACAAGGAAAGCTATTGATATAGTTATCATCATTTTTTTAGAAAACAGTATTTTGTCTAGATTTGGTTGTCCATTCAAGATCATTACTGGCAATGCAGCAGCATTCAAATCTAAGAAAATGGAGAAATTCAGCAATGACTATAATATAAATCTTGGCCATTCCACATCTTATTACCCACAGGGTAATGGGTTGGCTGAATCATCCAAAAAATCTTGACTAGGATTATTAAGAAGCTTCTACAGGAAAATAAGAAAGATTGGCACAAAAATCTCATCTACGCGTTATGGGCTGATAAGATTACCACTAAAAGGTCTATTTCTACATCACCTTTTCAGATTGTATATGGTACAGAGGTAATTTTTCCTACCTCATTAGGACTTCCAGTGATGAGGATGTTGCAAGAACAAGAAGATGAACCAAATGATGCTCTAAGGAGGATAAACCAATTAATCCATGTACAACAAATGAGAGAATAGGTTTTCAACAAATCACAACTACACCAAGATAAAATGAAAAGAGATTTTGACAGGCATAATAAGGAAGATGATTTCAAGGTGAATGATTTGGTACTGAAGTGGGATGCAAGGAATGAAGACAGAGGGAAACATGGGAAGTTTGATCATCTTTGGTTGGGACCTTTCAATATTGTTGCATACCATGGGAACAATGCCTATTTGTTGCAGGAGTTTAATGGAGATCTTATTGGTTGAGGACTTGTAAATGGCAGGTTTCTCAAACACTATCTTGTTTAAAAAAAAATCAATCTCCTCATGCCATTGTAAATAACCATTTTTTTTTTTTCAGATGAAGCATTTTGAATCAATAATCAACAGAAAATTGAAGCCCAAAGTGAAGGCCCTCTGTTTATGTTGAGTCTATTCAAAGTTGTGTCAAAAGAGTTTTGTAAATAAGTTTGTTTTATCAGTTTGGAGTTTTAAACCCAATGGTCAGGCACTTGGTCTATTGTTCTTTGCTACCTCACTAGGAGGATAGCATCCCCATTGGAGCCAATTGTTAGCACCATGTTTTTTGTAGTTAGAGTCATAGGTTTGTCTAAAAAATTTTAGAGTCATGTCTTGATATTTATAAAAGTCAAAACTTTCCTGAATAACTCACAGGTAGTGTGTCAAAATTTATGAGTTAAATTACCAAATAAAGAATGGTTTGAAATGTCAAGTAAGGGGTTTGTCCATAAGTTGGTAAAAGGGTGTAAGGTTCATCATTTCTAAGTTGTAAAATTCTACTTTCCTAAGTCTCGAGTCATGTCGAAAAAGTGGAATTTGGGTACCAAGATCGAATCAAGTGGTTAGGATAAATGTCATGTCAAAAGATATTGTGGGTCATAATTACCTAATCATGAAGTCAGAAAAGTGAACAATTATGGAACTCCATATATTTTGTACCATTGCACACTTCAAAGGAGCACCCATTGCACAAGTTCACTGCACAAATCTTTAGCCTGCTTTAAAACATCTTGTCGCCATGGATTTTTCGTCCCTTTTCATAATTTCATTCCTTATCCGTTCAAGCTTAAATATTGGTCACCCTTCATGTTTCTCCATCACTTTCAAAACTTGTGCATCGTCCATAGATTTTCCAGTAAGCTCTGAATCCTTTTTCTACGTAAATATTGTGTGTTGTGAGTCGCTATGTAAATCTGTTATTTTGATTTTGTTATGTATCCTCCATTGCTTTCAATCATTGTTCAAGAGTTTTCCTAGGAGCCCGTTGCAAATTAGCTTCTGGAACTAGTTTGTTTTTCACACAGTCATCCTTATTTCTTCTAAGCTAAGTTCTTATTACCTACTCTTGCGCCAAGTTTTTTGTCGAGTTTTCCGCTAAGCCAAAGTTTTTCCTTGCTTTTTACTGCTACGTCGAGTTTTCCACTACGACGAATTTTCTTCCACTGATTTGTTTGCTGCGCAAAGTTTCCTATTGCTACCTTTTCCTGCACATCGTGCAAAAGTTACTATTATTATTCATTGCACAGAGAGACTATTACAATTATTTGTTGCACACCTGAAATTGACATACACCAACATCATGGCAACTCTTCAAAGTAAAAGAATGCAAGAAGCGGGAAGGTGGTGAGGTTTGAAACACAGGATTTGAAGTTGATAAACGTAGACCCGACGATCAGAGTGTCCTTTGAATAAGCAGGATGCATACGTTTCTGTGAAAATATTCAAGGATATAATGTACAGCTAACTAAACAGTTCACCCTTAATTTTACTGATGTCAGTGCAACTATTGCAGGAATCACTTTTCAATTGACAGAGGAAACTATATCAGCTGCAACGAAGATTCCTATGCAGGGAGAAAAATGGTTTAAAAGTATGCCATTATATACTTCATGTTATATTGATCTCATCAAGCATGGATATAGAAATTGGAAAATTGGAGCCAACATTCCCAGTGAGTATCTTCTGGAACCTTTTGAGAAACTTCTGAAGATAATCAGAAAGTGCTTCACCTATGAGGGGAGATTCGACAAGGTGCATCAATATCACATCAGGATTCTGATGCATTTCACAGGGAGAAGTCCTTTAAATTTAACTTTCTTCCTATGTCGAAGCATGGGAATTATGGAAAACGGTTTCCAAGCCAAAGCTAACCAGCTAAGAAGAACCCATTCCATTTTTGCCTGATTAAGATATTGGTGGTTAAGGAGCTCAGAAATTTAAACAGAAACTAGAATTCCTTCTTGATTTCAACAAACATTCCCAGGGACCCTAAAGGAGATATTCCTTTATCTGTTGAGAAATCAACACTTCATAGTTCAGAGGTGAGAGGAGGAGATGTTGTTGAAATGAGAAAAGGAAAAGAAATTGAAGATTTTGTTGGATTATTGAAAGGGGGGTTGAATTAGTAATAGAGAAATTTAATCCTTTTTAAACATATAATCCAAGTGTTATATCAATGTAGCATTATCATCCAATAACTACAGAGTAAATAAGAAATGAACAAATGAACGATCATACACATACATAGTACACTAGTGTTTTATGTGGAAACCCAAGGCGGGTGGAAACCCAAGGCGGGAGAAAAACACATAATGTTTTTTCTTATATGTCTTGAAGAATTACATTCATTGGAAGCACCAACTTTCTTTGTTAACCAGCTGCAACTGGAAGGAGGCTCCAAACCCCTAGTTTCTCAGGCTACAACCTGAGGGAAGCTCCAACTCCCCAATTCTCTGGCTACAAACAGAAGGATGCTACAACCCCCTAAGTTCTCTAGATACAACCGAAAGGTGGCTACAACCACCTATCCTTGCCTCGTCCAACTGCCCTGACGTAGAGGTAGAATGATGAAACCACTGTCACACTATCACTGTGAGATATACCACTATACAATTGTATCAACCTGTACCACTGGCCTATATCCAACCTGTACAACTCCCATGTAATCAATTTGTACCTGAACTGAACATGTTTCAACAAAAATACAATAGGTACGTGACCTGTAGTGTTGCAAAACATGTATGTACGTGCCTTATATTTTATGCAACCCATGTATGTACGTGACCAAACTATTATGTAGCCTGTGTATGCCTTTTGAAAATTAGGGTTTCCTTTCTCTTGAAAACTTCTGACCCTCTATAACTTATTTTACATAGATCTGTAACCTGTCACTGTATCCAAACTGAATCCATACCCTCTGCATGCATCCTCATACATATCTCTCTCTAGTCATGTGACATGAGTGTGTATAATCATGAATAAGTATAACAGTTGTCACATGATCTAGACTTCAAACCCTTTCTGATATTCATCCTCTCAATACATCAACACTACAAGATCTCAACCATATACCACAAAAATTATTATCCATATGCCAAGAAATACAATATGTGCCTCAACAAGAAGTATCAATGATAAATATGCCAACACTATATTTCTGTAGATCTGACTTATACAAAAGATCCCATGTAACCACTAGTCTCTCTGGGGAGAATTCTCAAATCTCCATAACCATTTCTCATGCATACATCAAAATCCAACTATTCATAGAAATAAGACATACCTTTTGAACCAATGGATAGATCTAATGTATCTGAGCACTATAGACCTTCTTGGGAGCTTGATCTCAGAATCTAGAACCTCTGCATCTTCATCTTCTCGATTTTCCATAGCTTTACCAACATGTACGCACCCTAATACACTGCTAGCCCGCATACGTACGCACCCTAATAAACTATCATATCGCGTACTATACACACCCTAATACACTGTCAACCCACGTACGCCTCAAAAAATAGGGTTTATTTTTTTGTCAACCCTTCATACTACCTCAGACTTCCGCAACTTCAGATGTATCAATGAGTACTAGCAATAAGCCTCACACAACAAAAGATATTCAATGTGTTCAAGTGTGATTAAATGAGAGAGCCTTTCCTCTTATTTATACTTTCATGTAGCATCCCACTTTACTTATTTTAGGGAGTTCTCCATTAACTTTATTATTTAAATAATTTCTTTTGCAAACACTTTGAATTTTTGGGGCTTCTAGATGACTCATGAGGGTCCTCCAACTTCACATGGCCATAACTCTCTAACTGTGAGGAGTTATGTGACATTCCACATACCATCGGAAATGGCATGACAAGCACCATACATCTAGGATAGTTTCACTCACAAATTCATTGACCTTCATTTCATTTTTCCACATTTAATCATGTTTTCTCTAACCATACTTCTAGGATAACTCAATCCACAAAGCATCTTCCCGTGAGGGATTTCACCATAAGGGGACCACTTTGGAGTTCATCCATTTGTACTTCTTATCAACCATGACAAGACAATAATGAGTCATATTTACATCAAATAAACTTGGGTCCATTACCCAAACCTTTGTGCTACCAGACTTTATTCAAGGGTTGACATCAATGAAAACCAACCTTAATCAACAGATTCATCAATTAGTTACCCAACATCTTAGAAGAGAAGCAAACTAAGATTCGCTGATGAAACTGAGGAGACCCAAGCTCCCAGTAAACCGTGCATGATCCGGATTTTATGAGTAGAACAAAATGAATACAGATTATTAAAATATTCTTAACACACAATAACAGAGATACAATAAAATTGGTTTTCTATTCAATAAGGAAATAAGCTGAAACTGTAAAATGCAGCAGAAAACAAGCTTATTGGAATGGTGGTGGCTTATCTCTGAGAAGAGATGTGACGACTGTGCTCATTCGCAAGAATATGATTACAATGAGGCTTTGAAGGAATTTTTATAATAAATAGGAACTTCAAAAACCCTAGACATCCAAAAACCTAACCCTAGGAGATGAAGTGCCAAAAGTCATGTGGGCCTTGTTTGGGTAGGTTAGTACATCAACTTCCCAAGGTCATAACTTGTGTATACGATCTTCGTTTTAGGCGCACGATAGCCCGTTGGAAAGTTATCGTCGAGGATATTCATTTTGGGGGCTCAATCAGGGCGTTTGGATATCATTAAGAATCTTGATCCCGAAAAACCTTCATTTAGGCCCTCAAAATGGCCCTGGAAGTTAAAAACTGCTAAAAATAGTAAATTGCCAAAATTGCCAGAAAATTGTTTTGAGCGAGTTGGAAAAGGTGGGTGGCCACCGATATCCACCTGAAACAATCCTCCCTCCTTAGGAATCAATTTTCTCCATTTCGTTGATTTCCCCCATCAGATGAGGAATTTTTGTTGAATTTGACTCTGGGTGAGCCACTTGCCTTGGTGCAGGAGCTTCCCTGCTTTGACGACTCGATAAAGATGGGTCCTTTTTTGTCGAGTGCCCTTGATCTGTGTGTCCACAATATGATCATTTCATTCCTATTGCATGCATTCAAGTTTGAGCTCTGTTGGTGTCAACTGCTTTGTTATCTCTGAGGTGTCCAATAATGGTAGGAAATATGGCCGAAGGAGAGCCACGTTGAAGATTGGGTGCAAGCCAAGGAAAGGGGGAATGTTGAGCTCAAAATAATTATCACCCACAAACTTGGTGATGGTGTATGGCCCATAAAAAAGTGTTTGAAGCTACTGATGGGGCCCTGTGAGGTGTTCTTTCTGCAAGTGAAACCAAACTTTGTCTCCCACCTGAAACTTATGTGGCAGCCAATGTTGATCATGGTGTTGCCTGTACTTTGCATTAGACTTTTGTAGAATATCTTGAACATGTTGGTGGATGTGCTGGATCTGCTCAATGAACTGGGTGGCTTTGTTATCTTCTGGTGGAGCAAGGGACGAGTCGGCCGAGGTGGCCATCAGGGGTAGCGCAACATCCATGGGGCCCAATGGTTGGAATCCCAACACCACCTGAAAGGGGATGTGTCC
This sequence comes from Picea engelmannii, assembly GCA_009831015.1. Lineage (NCBI taxonomy): Eukaryota > Viridiplantae > Streptophyta > Pinopsida > Pinales > Pinaceae > Picea > Picea engelmannii. The sequence goes on along the minus strand of WSFP011431337.1, from coordinate 4,277 downwards.
AGTTGAGTTATTCAGGGCTCAGTTGTAGCTATGTTGGACATAGGGAAGACTCTCATCCCATGTGCGGGGATATTTTTAATTTTACATGTGCAGGATATGTATGATCATCCAATTGACGACCTCGGTTTGGCCATTTGTCTGAGGGTGGAAGGAAGTGGATTTGGTGAGCTTGGTATCTAGAAGTGACCAGAGTCTTGACCAAAATGTGCTAAAGAAACAAATGTCACGGTCCGAGATAATGGTTGGTAGGATCCCAAAATGTACCCATACTCATTCAAAGAAGAGCTTGGCAGTGGCTTATATTATGATGTTCTTCTTGCAGGCAGCTAGAATCCTCATCTTGGAAAAGAGATCAACAACAACAAAAAAGACAGTCATTTCCCCTCTTGGTGGACAGGAGGCCCGACATGTAGTCCATTGAGATGGATTCCCACGGCCTGTCAGGAGTAGAAGAGGAGTGTACAGGCCATGTTTCTTAGTGGTCAGTTTGGCAATAGCGCAAGTGGTGAAAAACCTGATATATTTTTCGACATCCCGTCAAAGTTTCGGCCAGTAGAAATGTTTCTGCAGCACTGGCACTATATTTTTGATGCCAAAGTGTCTTGCCACCTGACTGTAGTGAGTTTCCCAAATTAGCTTCACGTGCTCTCTTGATGGAATGCATAGATGGCCCAGACAACACAACAACCTGTCTTGAAGGTGGAAATTAGTGACCACTGAGTTGGCGCCCAACATTTGGTAAGTGGTGGAGAAGTCAAGGTTTGTCTCATAGAGGTGGGGCCATCTAGAGGTCTCGTGGCCGCAAAAGTCTAGCACTATGGTGAGTGTGATGACTGGAGGTCAACCGAGGTAATCAACAACTCGATTGGTACTTCTTATTTTATACTTGATGTTGAGGTGGAATTGTTGTAAGTATGTGGACCACTTCTGATGGTGGTCATTCTACAATTTTCCTTGGGTCTGCATGAACTGTAGTGGGTTGTGATAAGTGTGGATGATTGTCTCCTTCCCAAGAATGTAATGTCTCCACTGGTGGTAGGCTTGCACAATGGAGTACATTTATTTTTCATAAGTAGGTTACTTACAGACAACATATGATATGCCACAGGGTGGCCTTGTTGAGTGAGAACGGTGCCCACAACATAGTCTGAAGCATATGTCTCGATCTTAAAGGGATGTTGAAAGTCTGGTAATGAAAGTACTGGGGATGAGAAAAAATTCTTCTTCAATTCATCGAAGGCTTATTGTTGGGACAGGCCCCACACAATTGTTTCCTTACTGCCACCCCTAGTTACTTGGCTGAGGGCACATGCGATATTAGAGAACCCCAACATGAACCTGTGATAGAAATTGGCAAGGCCCAAGAAGCTCTAAAGTTCAGTGAGTGTGGTTGGGGTTGGCCAGTCATGAATGACCTGGATCTTGGCTGGATACACATGCACACCATGCCAATCAATGATGTAGCCTAAGTAATGGACCATGTCCATGCCGAAGGAGCATTTTTTCAAGTTTTCATATAGTTTGTGTTGTCGCAGGGTGTGCATAACTTGTTGAATATGTTGCAAGTGTTCCTCCCAAGTCTTGTTGTAGATGAGGATGTCATCCAGATACACCACTAAAACATTGTTGGTGAAAGGTCATAGGATATCGTACATCATCCTCATAAAAGTTGTTGGAGCATTTTTCAAACCAAAGGGCATGACCAACCATTAAAAAATACCTTTTTTGACTTGAAGGCAGTCTTCCATACATCTGTATGTTCTATTGGAACTTGGTGGTAGCCATACTTCAGATCAATCTTACTGAAGTACTTGGCCCCTGTGAGTTGATCAAGAAGGTCGTTGATTCAGGGAATCGGGTACAAGTTCCAGATTGTGATTTTATTCAGGGTCTGGTAATCAATTCAAAGGCGTTAGGTCCCGTCTTTCTTCTGCACCATCACGATTGGGGTCCCACAAGGTGATGAGCTAGGATGTATGTGCCCCTTGTGGAGAATTTCTTGGATATACCTCTTTATCTCCTCATTTTATAACTGAGAGTGGTGGTAGACTGGTCCATTGGGTAGCGGTGCGCCTGGGGTTAGATCGATGGGATGCTTGACCTAGCAGTGCAGAGGTACCCCAGTAGGAGAGGAGAAGATATCTGAGTATTTTTCCATGACCTTATCCACTTGCTTCTGTTGTGTAGAGAGATCAGCTGTAGAGGCCCTGGATGTGGTTGTGATCTTTCACTCACTCTGAGAGTGAATCACAAAGAAGACAAATTTCTCGGTCTAAGAGATGACCTTCCTTCATTTCTTGGCAGAGATCAAGGAAATAGCACTAGGAGGGACTGCCTCGAGTATCTTGTACAATTTCCTGTTCAAATTAATAATAACATTACAAGGCCTAGACTTATATACAACATGGTGTTTCCATAAATAAGGTTGGTCCAAAAGAACATTACAAACTTCAAGAGGAGAAACATCACACAATATCTCTTCTTTTAAGGTCTTTATGTTGTACAACAATCGACACTGTTAGCTGATGCAGAGATCGCTTCCTTCGCGAAGCCATCCAATGGTGTAGGGTTTTGGGTGTGGTGTTGTCGGCAGGGCTAGCCACTTGATGACCTCTGTTGAGATGAGGTTCTTCTGGATAACGCTATCAACGATGAATTGCAGCGGCATGCCTTTTACCCACATCTGTGAATAGAAGAGGCGCTCTCCTTCTGCTGGCTCATATGGTTCACCAGGTTGGAGCTTGGTGGTAGCAACGGTGGCACTGGGTTCCACATCGATGATATGTCTTTCCCTTTACAGTTATGTCTCAGAGTCATAACCTGCATCTAATTCAAAGGATTTCACTTCGGCCACCAACGACTGCTTTGAGCGGAAGTCAGTAGTGTTATGCCAAGGGATCTTATGGAAGTCGCACCACTTCCCAGTATCTTTCTTTGTCTTTCTGGTTTCCTTATTTACTTGTAGCTTGGACTGGTTGTACTGATACTGTCCATATTTTCTCTATACTTTGTTCTGTGGGTTGGGGCCACCCCTTCCTGGCTTTTGTTGTGAGGGGTTCCCAGGCCCAAATTGTCATGTCTTTTGTTTGAGCTTATGCTCGATTTTGACGGCATATTGGTAGGTAGCGCCCAAGGAAGAGATGTCCAGAAATTACATTTCAGTCTGGATGTATCTATGTAGAGCATCATGATACTTGAGCACTAGATGACACTCTGAATCTTTGATACCCAACTTGGTGCGCAAGGTATGAATTTTATTTGTGAACTCTGTCACTGCTTGGTCTCTTTCTTGCCACAATGTGGTCCATTTGGTATACAAGTCATCATAACTTATGAAAGGGTAGTATTGTTCCTTAATAGAATCCCTGAAGGATTCCCAGGTGGCCACGAATGTAAATAATGAGGTTTCCTCTATTTTATTTTGCTCACAGAAAGTTTCCCACCAATCTTTGACATGGGGAACGGCTTTGAGGAGTTCAAAAGTAATATTTTCTCTATTTGAAAATTTATGGACAGAAAAATACCCTTCTAGTAGATTCAACCACTTGTATACAACATTTGTGTCTATTTGACCTTCAAATATAGGAATATCGAAGTTTATTTGTACCTTGAAGGGGGCAACACCTCCGCTCGAGGAATATGTGTCGTCTGTTGGTACCCACCGAAGGATTTCCGCAAAACTATCCATCATCTCATTCCTTTGTTGCATGAGGGATTCCTCAAGAAACATTTGGAAAGGATATCCCATCCCATCATCTTTATTTTCTCCTACCATGAGAGGTCGCTTGAGCATGTGAGATCTTTTTTCCTCAATATAAACAAGCTCGAGACCCAATTCTTTGTACCCTGACGTCGTTGGGGACATGCATTAAGACGACAAGGACCAGATCGCTATGATATCACTAGTCTGGATTTTATGAGAAGAACGAAATAAATATAGATTATTAAAATATGTTTAACACAAAATAACAAATATACAATAAAATTGGTTTCCTATTCAATAAGGAAATTAGCTAAAACTGTAAACTGCAGCGGAAAACAAGCTTGTTGGAATGGTGGCGGCTTATCTCTGAGAAGAGATGTGATGGTTGCACTCCTTCGCAAGAAAATGATTACAATGAGGCTTTGAAGGCCTTTTTACAATAAACAGGAATTTCAAAAACCCTAGACATCCAAAAAAATAACCCTAGGAGATGAAGCACCAAAAGTCATGTGGGCCCCATTTGGGTAAGTTAGTACATCAACTTCCTTAGGTCGTAACTTTTGCATACGATCTT
>ML866346.1:0-10751 GCA_009831015.1 Picea engelmannii | reverse complement strand
TCTTGTAGTTAGGAACGAATTTGCAAATTCCTAGACTAACCCCGTGTGCAATTATATGTTAGATTGTATCTTATTTATGCTGTTAGAATTAAATTTAAAACAGAGTTTTAAATAGAGTAGAACAAAGTTTTAATTTGAGTTTTGTTTAACAAGGATTTGATGGATGGATATGATTAATTTCATTTTTTAATTATAGATTGCTTATTTCATTTTTATGTAGATCTTGCTTAATTAGTTGTTGATTAATGTATTTGGTAGTTTACTTTTTAATGTCATGTTTTAATTTATGTTGTTAAGCATTTTCTTATTGCAGTTTGAATTGTTAGAATAGATAGAGCATAGTTTCATTTTATGTAATTTCTTTCCTAGAATTAGATTGCAATTATATTTCTTAATTAATGATTGAATTTAATTATGAAGTTTTTTTACATAGCATAGAAATGTGATGCAGGAGCATCGCCCACATCAAGCGAGCCAGCGCGGAAGCAGAAAAGACAGCTGGACAACGCCAACACAAGTTTTGAAACACCTTGATATTGTTGCACAAAACATAAATGTGTAGAGTTAATGAAGTGCACTTATACATGTAATGGACCTTGAGCGGATAAGTTCTCGTCCTTAGGTAGATGAGGCATTTAATAGATTTAATGTAAAGTAGATAGGAATTTAATTCTAGATTTGATAGTTTTAGAGCTCGAGAGGGAAACGGGATATAGACACCCTCCTTTGTGAATTGTATTATTATCAAGCATTCTGAAGAGAAGAGCACGCAGAGAAGCATATGAAGAACTTCCATGTACAGACATTGAATTAATAGAAAATCTTTGATTCAATTCCATGGTTGTGTTACTCTCTATGTATCGTTGATATTATGCTCATGTATGTTTGCTTCTTGCCATACATTTGATTTTATATGATGTGTATGTGATTTAATGGTTAAAGTGAAGTCTGAGAGAACAAGGAGTTAGTTTCAATTGTTTCTCTAAGTGAGCCAGAGAATTCCTGCAAGGAGTGCAGTTGAATTTGTCCGCAAGGAGTGCGTGAAGGGTTCAATTAGAGGAAACTTTTGTTCTAAATTCTCAGAAGTGCAGGTTTGGCACTGGAGCCATGCAAGGTGTGTGCAGGTTAGAAGAAGTCTCAGAGTTGCGATTCTGAGCAAAGGAAGCGAAAGACTGCTGCTGCAGATGAGCGCAGAGTCGTGAAGACTTCAACACTTAGGCGTTGTTGAAGATTTGCCGAAAGGAATGCGTGCAAGAGCTTCTTTTGGAGGGAATTGAAGTCGTGGAAGCTCAGAAGAGATAGGTCTTCGAAGTTTTCAAAGGACAGCGGAGAAAAGTTGTGCATGAGCAGGTTGTAAAGAATAGACGCAGATTGACAGACAAGTCTCGTGGAGAGACACTTCTTGTTCAGGGATTGCGTAAGGAGGAAAGTGGACGTGAAGTCTACAGTGCAGGAGGAAGAAGTTCGAAGTCCAAGAGAGAAGGGGCGTCGATCGGAATCACGAGGAGCGTGACTCTATTCATGGATTGGACATATTGGTGTTTCGCGTGGAAGCGATTGAAAACTTGGCCGTGGAGATCGCGAGGAGCGAAGTTCCGAGGAATTTCGTAGATCGCGGGGACCACGAGAGTGGGGACGTGGCAGGTGATCTTGGGACATCGGGTCTCAGGAGTTGAAGGGCTAAGAGATTGGTCTCGCAAGTGGCGAGGACGTGAAAGAGTGAGATCGCGAGATCGTCATCTCGGCGCATCGCGTATCGGCGGTTGGAACTGTAAGTGTTGATCATCGCGAATCGCGAAGTCACGATATAGCGAAGTTCCGATAGTAGAGTAAGGGAAGTCAGGGATTGACCGACATCTCGGGTCTCGGAGATCCGAGAGTCCAAGATTCAAATTCGAACTCGCGAAGGCGCGAAGTTCCTATCCTCCGAGTGCAGAGAGGGGGATCAAGTAAGGGAGAATCTATGGGTAGATCTTCCGATAGGAAGATAGAAGAGTATTGTACTCTTCAGGGAAAGAGAAGAGAAGGTCCTGGTGTAGGCGACCGTGCTACGAGGGGTGCAGGTTGCGTCAATTGTGGTATCAGAGCAGGGATTTCTTTGCTTTCTATAGAAGAGAAGAGGATACATCATGCCACCCAGAAGAGAAAGACAATCACCAGACCCAGAGGACAGGGAGGTGAGAAGAAGAGGTAGACCAACAGGAAGTCTAGAAATGGAGCGGCAGATGAGAGATCTCTGAGCAAGGCTTGAGGAGATGGAGACAACACAAAGACGTGAAGTTGGTGCAGGGGATCTTAGTGATTCTAAGGTTGAAGAAGAAGCTGGACATGAAGAACAGGTCACAGCAGAAGACGCATCGACAGAGCGGTTGATCAAAGCCATCGCAAGGATGGGTGCGAAGGCAAAGATGGATATCTCAGTCTATGAAGGGAGTCTGGATGCAGAAGAGCTGCTAGATTGGATAAGAGCTCTTGACACCTACTTCGACTATGAGGATATCAAAGAGGATAAGAAATTCAAGCATGCAGTTACGCGCTTGAAGGGGCATGCAACATTATGGTGGGACGAGCTACAAGATGACAGACGCTGTAGAGGCAAGCAAAAGATCAAAAGCTGGGATCGAATGATCGCGAAGATGAAAGCGAAGTTAATCCCAAGGGATTATCAGATCACACTGTTCAGGAGAATGCAGAACCTGAGACAGAAGCTGATGAAAGTCAAGGAATACACTGGGGAGTTCTACCGACTGAACATCAGAGTAGGTCATCGGGAGAGCGATGATGAGAAGGTGGCGAGATACCTGAATGGCCTGAGATATGACATTCAGGATGAATTGAGCATGGTTACTATCCAAACAGTTGAGGATGCGTACCAGATGGCCCTGAAAGCCAAAGAGAAGCTGAGTCGAAAGCAAGGTCAGCAAGGGCGAGGCAGGAGTCAGCCCATAGGCAAGGTAGTTTCCCAGGAGAAATACCAGAAGCCCAAAGAGAAATGGAAGAAACCTCAGGGTAAGGTTGAGAGAGGTGGAACCTCACAACAAAGGCAGCCATATATTGAACGGAGAAGACAACAGATTGATCAGCGGGGGGATTATGCTGATGCAAACACTCTTCCTCATACTAGAGGTCGAGGTAGAGGCCGAGGAGGAGTTATCACATGTTTCACATGTGGGAAGAATGGGCACAAGTCATTCGAGTGTCCAGAGAAACATAAAGATACAGGAGAAGCTCACATCACTGAAGCGCAAAGGTGTGATGCTGAGTCAGAAGATGCAGACAGTGAAAGATCGCTTGGGATGCATAAAGTCTTCTTGACACCTAAGAAAGAGGTGGAGAGCTCAGTGCAAAGGACCAGACTGTTCAGAATAGCTTGCACATCCAAGGACAGAAAATGCAAGGTTATCGTGGACAGTGGTAGCACGGATAATCTCGTTTCAGCCGAGATGGTGGAAAAATTAGAGCTGGAAACGACTGATCACCTGAGTCCATATAAAGTTTCGTGGCTACAGAAAGGACATCAGGTGAGTGTTAACAAACAATGCTTGGTTGAGTTCAAAATAGGGGGATATAATGATAAGATTTTGTGTGATGTTATTCCCATGGATGTATGTCATTTGTTACTGGGTAGACCATGACAATATGACAGAAATGTGATTCATGATGGGAGAATGAACACATATACTCTGGAGAAGAATGGGAGAACCCATAAGTTGCTTCCGATAAAGGATAAAGAGGTGAAGCCGGAAGTAAGCAATACAATACTTCTCATGAGTGGGAAGGAGCTTCTCACAGAGATGGAGAAAAGGGAAGATCCACAGTTCTTTGTTGTCAGAAAATCGAGAATCGTTCTGACTAGCACAAGAGTGGATGATTTACCAGTTGAAGTTCAGGAATTGCTGGAAGAGTTCACTGACATCATAGTGGACGAATTACCTCATTCGTTGCCACCGATAAGAAGTGTGAGTCATCACATAGACCTCATACCAGGAGCAAGTTTTCCAAATAAAGCCGTGTACAGGTTGATGCCACTGGAGAATGAAGAGGTCAAGAGGCAGGTCCAAGATTGATGGACAAAGGATTAGTCAGGGAAAGCTTGAGTCCATGTGCTGTATCGATAGTACTCAGTCCGAAGAAAGACGAAGGTTGGAGGATGTGCACTGATTCAAGAGCCATTAATAAAATTACCATCAGGTACAGATTCCCACTGCCGAGAATGGATGATCTGATGGATTTCCTGAGTGGGGCAAATTATTTTTCAAAGATAGATTTGAAAAGCGGATATCACCAGATTCGCATGAGGGAAGGTGATGAATGAAAACCGCATTCAAAACAAACGAAGGTTTGTATGAATGGCTAGTCATGCCGTTTGGTTTGACAAACGTGCCAAGTACTTTTATGAGGCTGATGAATGAAGTCCTGAGGGAATTCATCGAGAAATTTGTCGTCGTATATCTGGACGATATACTGATTTTCAACAAGACCAAGGCTAAACAATTGAAGCACTTGGCTATAGTGATGAGAAAGCTACATCAGGAGAAGTTGTTGATCAACATGAAGAAATGTTCGTTCATGAAGACAGAGCTCATTTATTTGGGTTTTGTTATTTCGGCGAATGAGTTAAAGATGGATCCAGAGAAGGTGGATGTAATAAAGAATTGGCCATCACCGAGAAATGTGTTCGAGGTGAGGAGCTTCCATGGATTGGATAGTTTCTACAGAAAATTCATTAGGAATTTCAGTGGAATTAGCGCAGCGATGATGGACACAGTGAAGAAGCGACACACGTCTTTTCATTGGACAACAGAGGCTGAGAAAAGCTTCAATCTGTTGAAGCGGAAGATCACAGAGCAACCAGTGTTGGTGTTGCCAGATTTTCAGAAGACATTTCAAGTGAAATGTAACGCCAGTGGGTATGCCATAGGAGCGGTCTTGAGTCAGGATAACATACCAGTTGCATATTTTAGCGAGAAGTTGGATGACGCGAAGATGAAATACTCCACGTATGATAAGTAATTTTATGCTATCATACAGGCGCTGAAAAAGTGGAGGCATTACTTGATCCGAAAGGAATTTATACTGTATAGTGATAATCATGCATTGCAGTTTGTGAGTCAACATGATAAGTTGAATCAAAAACATGCAAAATGGGTTGAGTATATGCAGAATTTCACGTTTGTGATTAAACACATTTCGGGTACTGCTAACAAAGTGGCTGATGATTTGAGCAGGAAATGTTTGTTGCTGCAGGAGTTTCGGGTCAAAACCTTGGGTTTTAAAAACCTTAAGGACATGTATGCAGGTGATACAGATTTTGCAGAAGCATATGAAGCAGCTGAGAATCCAGTTCTCAGAGATCGAAGTCCTTGGATAGATTATATGATCCAGGAAGGATTGTTGTTCAGAGGCAATCAACTGTGTATTCCAATTTGCTCCATGAGGGAGAACCTGTTGAAAGAGAAGCACAACGGTGGATTGGCTGGACATTTCGGTCAAGACAAGACATTTGCCAAATTAAGCGAATCATATTTTTGGCCAGGCATGCGAGTGGATGTCAAGAGGTTTGTTGACAGGTGTCGAATTTGTTAGCGTTCGAAAGGGAGAAAGCATAATGCAGGTCTTTATCAGCCATTTCCCATACCAGAGAGGCCATGGGAGGCAATTAGCATGGACTTTGTATTGGGATTGCCGAGGACACAGAGAGGGGTTGATTCCATCTTTGTGGTCGTAGACAAGTTTTTGAAGATGGCACATTTTATTCCATGTTAGAAGACCAACGATGCGACCCACATCGCGAAATTGTTTTTCAAGGAGATCATTCGACTCCATGGATTACCGAAAAGCATAGTCTCGGACATGGATACAAAGTTCATCGGGCATTTTTGGAGGACGCTATGGAAAAATCTAGGAACTAACTTGGCGTTTAGTTCTGCTTATCATCCACAGACAGATGGGCAAACGGAGGTGGTGAACATAAGTCTAGGAGACTTGTTGAGAAGCTTGGTGACAGAGCACCACAATAGTTGGGACAATGTGTTGCCACAGGCAGAGTTTGCTTACAATGACTCTGTGAATCGAAACACAGGGAAAAGTCCATTTCAAATTTTGTATGGAACACAGCTGAGAGGAGTTTCTGAACTCAGGGAGTCAGAACAGACTGTGACTAGCAGCGCTAGTGCAGAAGAATTTGCTGAGGCAATGCAGGAATTTCACAGTCAGGTGAAGCAACAACTGATAGATTCAAATCAGGAGTATAAGCGCAGGGAAGATCAACATCGGAGACAACTTCAGTTTGAAGTTGGTGATCTAGTTCTGGCACACTTAAGGAAAGAAAGGTTCCCAATGGGAACATATAATAAGCTGAAGATGAAGAAAATTGGACCATGCAGAGTCCTGAAGAAATTCGGAGAGAATGCGTATGAGATTGAATTGCCGGATGGCATCGGGATATCTCCGATATTTAATGTGGCAGATTTATATCCATACAGGGCTGGAGAAGCAGAGGATGGAACTAAAGAACCAGTAATCTAGTGGATGAAACAATTGTCAGTAGCAGAGAAGCCGTAGATAGAATGCATACTGGACAAGCGAGTGGGCAAAAAGACCAGAAGAAAGGAATATTTTGAGTATCTGGTCAAATGGAAGAACCACCCAGTGGAATATGCCAGCTGGGAAGACAAAGTAGTGATACAGAAGCATGGACAAATCGTGCAGGAGCTCATGGATAGGAGCCCATGAATTTTTTTTATTTGTTTTTCTTCGAGCGAGGGAGTATGATGCAGGAGCATCGCCCACGTCAAGCGAGCCAGCGCGGAAGTAGAAAAGACAGCTGGACAGCGCCAGCACAAGTTTTGAAACACCTTGATATTGTTGCACAAAACATAAATGTGTAGAGTTAATGAAGCGCACTTATACATGTAATGGACCTTGAGCGGATAAGTTCTCGTCCTTAGGTAGATGAGGCATTTAATAGATTTAATGTAAAGTAGATAGGAATTTAATTCTAGATTTGATAGTTTTAGAGCTCGAGAGGGAAAYRRGATATAGACACCYTCCTTTGTGAATTGTATTATTATCAAGCATTCTGAAGAGAAGAGCACGCARAGAAGCRTATGAAGAACTTCCATGTACAGACATTGAATTAATAGAAAAKCTTTGATTCAATTCCATGGTTGTGTTACTCTCTGTGTATCGTTGATATTATGCTCATGTATGTTTGCTTCTTKCCATACATTTKMTTTTATATGYTGTGTATGTGATTTMATGGTTAAAGTGAAGTCTGAGAGAACAAGGAGTTAGTTTCAATTGTTTCTCTAAGTGAGCCAGAGAATTCCTGCAAGGAGTGCAGTTGAATTTGTCCGCAAGGAGTGCGTGACTGCAGGGTTCAATTAGAGGAAACTTTTGTTCTAAATTCTCAGAAGTGCAGGTTTGGCACCGGAGCCGTGCAAGGTGTGCGCAGGTTAGAAGAAGTCTCAGAGTTGCGATTCTAAGCAAAGTAAGCGAAAGACTGCTGCTGCAGATGAGCGTAGAGTCGTGAAGACTTCAACACTTAGGCGTTGTTGAAGATTTTCCGCAAGGAATGCGTGCAAGAGCTTCTTTCGGAGGGAATTGAAGTCGTGGAAGCTCATAAGAGATAGGTCTTTGAAGTTATCGAAGGACAGCGGAGAAAAGTTGTGCGTGAGCAGGTTGTAAAGAATAGACGCAGATTGACAGACAAGTCTCGTGGAGAGACATTTCTTGTTCGGGGATTGCGTAAGGAGGAAAGTGGATGTGAAGTCTACAGTGCAGGCGGAAGAAGTTCGAAGTTCGGGAGAGCAGGGGCGTTGATCGGAATCACGAGGAGCATGACTCTATTCGTGGATTGGACATATCGATGTTTCGCGTGGAAGCGATTGAAAACTTGGTCGTGGAGATCGCGAGGAGCGAAGTTTCGAGGAATTTCGTAATCGCGGGGACCACGAGAGTGGGGACATGGCAGGTGATCTCGGGACATCAGGTCTCGGGAGTTGAAGGGCTAAGAGATTGGTCTCGCAAGTGGCGAGGATGCGAAAGAGCGAGATCGGCATCTCGGCGCATCGCATATCGGTGGTTGGAACTGTAAGTGTTGATCGTCGCGAATCGCGAAGTCGCGATATAGCGAAGTTCCGATAGCAGAGTAAGGGAAGTCAATGATTGACCGACATCTCAGGTCTCGAAGATCTGAGAGTCCAGGATTCAAATTAGAACTCGCGAAGGCACGAAGTTTCGATCCTCCGAGTGCAGAGAGGGGGATCGAGTAAGGGAGAATCTGTGGGTAGATCTTCCGATAGGAAGACATAAGAGTATTGTACTCTTTGGGCCGAGAGAAGAGAAGGTCATGGTGTAGGAGACCATGCTACGAGGGGTGCGGGTTGTGTCAAAATGTAATTATGATCTCGTTATATTGTTGATGGTTAATAATTCATGAGTATGCAGGGTAATTAACATTGTTTCTGTAAGGCTAAATTCTCATTAGATTGTTTAATCCATACCTTTCACTTTGCTATTGAAATCAGTGTTGAGGTTATACCACTTGAATGATCCTTTGTTTTCAAGTGCCATCGAGATATTATCGGACACCAGAGACATTCACACAACCACCACCACTATATTTTAGTTTCCATAGGTTAAAAGATAGTTTCTTGCTTTCATAGATCAAAAGATAGTTTCTTTCTTTTGTAGATAAGAAGATATAGTTTCTTGTTTTCATAGATCGGAATATAGTTCTATTTTTGTTGTAGGGTAGATAGTATTTTTCTTTGATAGGTTAGAGAGCAGTTTATTTATCATAAATTAAAGGTTAGTTGTTAGTCCTTCTTGCTTTCAATTAAATAGATTTCCTTTTATGAATTAGAAATAGTTTTGAAGTTTGAATTGAGAATATAGTCCACTTGCCTCTTAGGCTATATAGTTGTTCAATGAGAAGTTTTAATTAGATTACTTGCAATAGAAGTTATCTTAGAGTATTTAGTTGTTTATTTGCTTTAATAGGTTAGCTAGTTGTTTTGCTTACTTGTTTACTTGCTTTAATAGGTTAGCTAGTTGTTTTGCTTACTTGTTTACTTGCTTTAATAGAATAGTTGTTGGCTTGTTTATTTACTTTCTTTCATAGGGCAGTTTCTCATTGAATTTAGGTTGGCAAGTTAAAGTAGTTTTCTTTTGTTATTTGCTTATTGTTATGCTTAATATTTGCTTTTGCTTATTGTTATGAACTAGTTTGCTTTACATAGGGTTTTTACTTGCTTTCTTAGAACTATCCATCAATCCTTGGTCCAAAAGTACTTAGGTTACATAGTTTCAAGTTGCTTAGAATTCTCATTAGATGTCTTTTCTTGAATAGATTATCCTTTAGATAACCACTTTCTTAGTTAGACTATAATACTACCAGCCCTTCTACATTGACATATATTTTGCTACAACTCTAAGTTTACTTACCCCGGGTTGACAATTCAATTGAGAGTTTTTAGTGTGTTTTTAGTGCATATAAAACACCCATCATTTTTGGCGCTGCTGTCGGGGAGTTGTCTTAAGGTAAGAAGTAGTTAGGAAATATATCATTCCCAGACCTTAGCATTAGATTGGTGGAGGGGGAACTTTAAGACGAGAGGTAAGAACCTATGCATATGTTATTGCAGACTCCCCCAAACCCAATGGTACACTAGTACATATGACCAAATTTGCGACAATTTTTCATTGATATTGCCACACTTATTCGTCGCAATTTCCATGAAAGCCGAGTTTTTTTTTCATCGGAATAATTTCGTTGCTCTATCGACGATCTAGGTGTGCGTGGAAACATCGATGAAATTATCTCTCCACATGTCACCATCTTCAAGTTCATTTAACCCTTTGCATCATCGCAAGTACAACGAACAACCGTGGCAATTACGACGAAATTTCGTCGCAATTGCGACGAAAATTTTTGACAAGTCAAAAAATTACGATGCAGATGTTGTATGTGCGACGAAAAATCATGGCAACTTGCGATGAATACCCATGGAAATGGTGACGAAATTGATTCATCAAGACCAAAGTTATGACGAAGATGTTGTATGTGCGACGAAAAACTGTGGCAACTTGCGACGAAAGTTCGTCTCTATTGCCACGGTGGTCAAAATGCAATTTTGTTTCCGACAAACTATCATCGATATTGCGACGATGGCATTAAGTTTAAAAAAAAAAATTACACGAGATATGGTATTACCATATTACATTGTAATATGGTATACCATATTATAATGTAATACGGCATTACCATATTACAATGTAATATGGTAATGCCATATTACAATGTAATATGGTAATCCCATATTACATTGTAATATGGTATACCATATTACAATGTAATATGGGATTACCATATTACAATGTAATATGGGATTACCATATTACAATGTAATATGGCATTACCATATTACATTGTAATATGGTAATGCCATATTAACCCACAATTAATTGCAAGCCAACATGAAGAAATATGAGCTTGGAAAACAATTATTGTTTTGTATGGATTGTGTAGTTAGAGGATGTGAATTTTGTATTGACCTAAGAAATATAAAATTTGTTGTAAATTGGTTGATCCAAGATAATTTTATTGAACCAAGGTAATTCATGGGGTTAGCAAATTATTTAGGAATGAAATGTCTCTTCAATGCACATTAGAAAAGGCAAGTATAACCTTTCAATTCATTGCAATTGAAAACCAAGTAACTGAAGCTTTGACATGAAAGAATTGT
>WSFP011431333.1:0-21605 GCA_009831015.1 Picea engelmannii | reverse complement strand
TTATGGTTTAACGTCAATTGCACTTGAAGAAGAACGAAAGAGATTTTTTTTCCTTCTTGTTCCTTGGTGTTGAATTGTTGTATGTAACATCTGAATATCGGCACAAATGACACAAGAACCAGACCCAGACATACAGGACCGTGGGTCCTGTTTATTTTTTGCTTCGCCATGTAGGCGATCACTTGATATCTTTTCTTCCAGCTTCCCTTGGCAACTTAGAAATTTTTAGGGAGGGAGGCGTTACAGTCATACTCTGGTTCTGTTGTTTGTAATTAAATATTGAAACATTTCGATTTTTATAGTATACAGAGGCAAAGCACAGTACGTCAAATAGGGTCGAGATGCAGGCCTTACTTTAAGCTCTGAGGATGCCTTCTTTTCAGACACTACACTGAAAACCTACTTCAAAAACCATATAAGGACCATTCTGACTAGAGTTAACACGATCACTAATGTGGCCTACAAAGATGATCCAACTATATTTGCTTGGGAGCTTATGAATGAGCCTCGCTGCCTATCTGATCCGTCCGGAGACACATTACAGGCATGGATTGAGGAAATGGCAGTTTACGTGAAGTCCATCGATCGAAATCATTTCTGGACTAGCAGATGTCAGCATAATGATTGGATGAGGAAGAAGTGCGTTGTATTTTGGGGAGGTTTAAGAACGAAATGGTGGATATGTTGTCTGTTACAACCACAAACCAAATATCATTCTCATCATCACCCGCTACATTAGCAAGAAAACACCCAGGCTATTCTGAATTTCGGTTGCGACTCCTCTGACAACTGTTATTATTTACAGCCTGATGGTCTTTGCAACGCATGCTGACAAACATCAGATCTTTTAATGAAGGCGTTACCATTTACCTGGTGACCGTCAGTAATGGTGCAGGACGTGGCGGTAATGGTGAGCAAGGTTTGAATGAGGAGGTGGCCTCCTCTCTGCGCGGCGAGATGAATCCTCGGAGATTGAAAGAGTGGCAGAGGCGGCCAGAAGATTGACAATAGAATGCATTTTGAACGTTCACTGCGCCCACTACCGTCCAAATTCACCTCAAAGACCACCCGATCATGACGGTGCAGAGCCTTAGAATAGCTTCCCGACACCAAGTACTGAAGATGCCGTGGTTTAAAAAAGCAACCAACTTTCTATGGCCTTCGGCTTCTACACACAAACCTAGAAACACTGCTTCTCCCTTTCTTTGCCCGATGGAGAACGATCAATGAGATGTGGAGGATCTGCGGCAGGCCTTTTGTCGTTCAATAGAGGATATGAAGGAGGCAATGTGCTCATACATAGAGATATTCCGCTGCCCTATGTCTGTAATCCTTATACAGGAAAGTTCCTCCAACTTTCTGGCATGTTAGGCACAACATGGATACAACTCAGATACATCACAGAAGATACTAATGGCGCCTGCAAGGCGGTGGTGAAAGAAAAAATGAACGATACAAAGATCGTTGTGAATAGATTGCATCGGACGAGAATGTGGTTCAGTTCCACAATGCATTTGAAGATGATAGTTATGTTTACATTGTAATGGAGTTATGTGAGGGTGGAGAGCTCCTTGATCGCATATTGGACAAGAAGGACAGTCGTTACTGTGAAATTGATGCAGCTAAAATTGTACGAGAAATGCTGCTGAGTGTCATTTACACGGCATTGTACATCGGGATATGAAACCCGAGAACATTGCAATCGCAAAGTCAGGAATCATCAAACAAGAGATGCCCAGTAGTACTTGGAGGTACATTTGAACCACATATTGAGTAAATTCTTCGCAATAGAGTAGCACCAATAATATCATCATTTGGTCCGGGGATTCATAGCACAATTACCAAATTGGATTCTACACAAAGTCAACCTTGCCAATATGCTGATATGAATGATCCAAACACAATTATTGAATTGTTTGGTGTGAGGCTTCGTATGCTTGGATACCACCAACTCCAGAATGCAGTTACAGCCATATGCACTACTCTCTGTCTACGCGGGCAAGGTTGGAGAATATCAAATGATTCAATTCGTGTTGGACTAGAGGGTACATATCTATTTGGAAGATGTCAGTTTGTGACACCAGCACAAGCTAAGATGCTTGGTGTAGATGGAGCAACCATTATTCTTGATGAAGCGCACACAGAAGCATCTGCCAAAGCTTTAACAAGCACAATCAAGATGGCGTATCCAGACAAACCCTTGGCATTTGTGGTAGCTATGGCAAATGATAAAAACCATTCAGCTTTCGCTCATCAACTTCTTTCAGGTGCACTGCCAAAGGTGGCCATCGTTACCGAAGTTAGTGTGGCTGGAGGCAACTCACGTACAACAACAACTGCTTCTTTGTCTAAAATTTGGACAGAAATAGCAGGGGAACGCAATTTGTCAGTTATAGATTGGATTGAAATTCAAAACCACTCTTCAACTATAAACTGTAGCGATCAGAATTTACAAAGCTCATTTACAGATCAACCGGGGTTACTAGTGGCTAAAGAAACTGAGTTTGTGGAACATGCTTTAAAGAAGGCTAGAAAATTGTTGGAACTTGTGAGCAATCAATCTAGTGGCATTATATGTGTTACTGGGTCATTGCATGTAGTATCCACTGTTATTTCTTGTTTACACGACTAACCAGGCTATGCCTAGTTACCGCGTTTTGGTTCAGTTCTTGGTTTTAGCGGATCAGAGTTAAAATACTTTCACCCTTATCTTCATCCACATCTGTATGACTATTCTATTATCAATACCCCACTTGTCAGGTGATTGGTAACGGTTCCAGGAGGTGGCAGATGCGCTTGGCAGTTGCAGAATGCCATGAAGAGGAAACGCTTCAGATTCCCGGAATACCAAGAGTTTTATTGCTTCTGTTTAAAAGACTGATAGATGTAACATTAGAGGGGGGGCGCATGAGCGCAGGACTGGGAGAAAAATATCTATCAAGAGAGATTCATTGTAATTGCTGAGTTATTGTGTAAGCCATTATTGGAGTAATACAAAAGATGTTTACTCGCGACTGTGAGATTCATCACGGTCGATTTATTTCAACAAGTTCTTCTTCTTTTCTGCTGTGTTAAAATCTGTTTGGATTGCATTTATGCATTCCTTACTCGCAGTTGATATTGTTATTACCATAGCCTTATGTCTTCCTTAATCCATTACGATTGTATTACATTTTGTTTTCCTCTAACAGATGGGCTTCGTTACACTTTAGTATGACCACTATTGTAACGAAAGGATTTGGGTTTTCTGCAATTGTTTATTGCCTTTCCTCTGCACCAGCTATCAGCTGTGTAAGACCAATCTGCATTTTCAGATTTCTGCATGTATCCTTTGCTACGTCGGCCTTTCCTTTTTCTTTCCCCTACCGCATCATGATTTATCAAAGCGCTGAAAGATAGACTTACTTTGCCTCATTTTCCGCAAGCTATTCCATCTCTGCTATTGTCTCTTTTTCTCGGTTTTCATTTGACTCCATGCCCAATGGACCTTTTCCCCTGGTTTAACACCCAAACTCCAAAAATCTAAGACCATCATCTACCCATAAATCTGCCCACCTTTTTCATGCTACTTAAATTCCTATTGTGACACTGTTCGAGAGATCCCTCTTGGGTTGGAAGGGGCAGCTCCCAATCCAAAGTGGTTTGAGGTTGCCTCGAGATTGATTTGCTACAGCCCATCTCAGTTCTGAGTGTTAACAGAAACCTTTAAAGGCTACACTATTCTTCTTAGACCTCCAACTGTATCATCCAAACCACACCTTTTCTCCCCGTTTACATCAATGTCAAAGAAAACATGCTGCCCCTGAGATGTTGGATTACTTTTCAGAGGTATCATAGATTCAACCAACACATACTCCCCCTAAAATATAAGCTATTTTAACTTGATTATAGGGTCACGCCCAAATTCTGGTGTAGATACTCAAACTGAGTTTTTTCAAGCATTTTAGTGAAGATATCAACTATCTGCTCTATAGAAGGAATATAATTTAGCTGAACAACTCTGTTTGTAACATGCTCTTTGAGAAAATGATATTTTATTGGTATATGCTTAGTCTTTGCATGTAGAACAAGATTCTTGGAGACACTAATGGCACTGGTGTTATCACAATGAAGTGGAATTGGATCAGTATAATTTACCTTCAAATCTGCAAGAGTTTTTATCATCCATAAGATCTGAGTGCAACAAGTAGAAAAAATAATGTACTCTGCCTCTGTAGTTGATAAAGAAATATATCCCTGCTTCTTACTAAGCCATGCTACTAATGAATCACCTAAGAAGAATGCACCTCCACTGGTGCTCTTTCTCTCATCCAAACAGTTTTCCCAATCAACATCTGAATATGCAGTTAATTGAAAATTATGATTTCTAGGATACCAAAGACCATAAGTCATTTTACCCATCAAATATTTGTATATCCTCTTGACAAATGCTAAATGAATTTTTTTAGGAGCAGACTGATAATGACCTACCATTCCAATGACTTGCATTATATCAGGACGAGATGTTGTGATGCACAAAAGACTGCCTATGATTGATTGATATGTTCTTTGATCAACATTAGGTGAAATATCATCTTTACTAAGCTTGCAACCAACCACCATAGTTGTGCTCATAGGTGTAGAATTTTCCATCTCAAAACCTTTTTTACATCTCTTTCAAATACTTTTCTTGAAAGATAAATATCCTTGCAGAACTCTGATTGATTCGTAAACAAATAAAATATGACGGTTCTCCTATCATGAACATCTCAAACTCAATCTACATTAAATTAACAAACCACTGAATTGAAGGGTCATTAGTGCATCCAAAAATAATGTCATCTACATAAACCAAAAGAGCTAATAAATCATCACCTTTAGACTCGATGTATAGATTATTGTCAACAATACCTTTCTTGAACCCTTTGTCCAGTAGAAATTTGTCTAGTCTATAATACCAGGCTTGTGGTTCCTATTTTAGTCCATATAATTCCTTTCTCAACTTACAGACATAGTCAGGATTATCTGTCTATTAAAATCCTTTAGGTTGCTCCACATATACATCTTCTTCTAGATATCAATTAAGAAATGTTGACTTAACATCCATTTGATATACTTTAAAGTTCTTATGACATGCATAGGCAAGAAACATTTCGATGGCTTCCAATCTTTCCACTAGTGCAAAGGTTTCATCAAAATTCCATCCTTCAACTTGTGCATACCCCTTACAGACCAATCTGGCTTTATTCCTAACAATTTTTCCTTGTTCATTCATTTTTTTCTTGAACACCCATTTGGAGCCAATTACATTCTTATCTGCAGGTCTAGGAACAAGCTCCCAAGTATTGTTCTTCTCAATATGATCCAGTTCCTCATTCATTCATTTTAACCAATTTACATCTTTATTGGCTTCATTAAAATTCTTGGGTTCCACCATGGATATGAAGGCTATATGTGATTGCTCAGTGTCTTTGATTATCCTTCTCCTAGTTTGTATACCTTTGTCTTTCTCACCAATTATCTGACTTGAAGGATGATTCTTTTGAGTAATTATGGAGGAAGGATTTGATGATGTTTGCTGATTTGAGTCTACCTGAGTATTTGTATCTTCATATGACTTAGACTCTTCTTTTTCTAATTCTTGGACTTGTTCGTCTTCATCTTCAACCATTTCCTCTGTAGTAGACTCAATATTTCTCACCTCTCTTACTGGGACTCCTTCATCAACCTTTAAATCAATGCAATCAACTAATTTATACAATCTTTTATTAAGGCATCTATATCCTTTACTATTGGTATCATATCCTAAGAAGATGCCTTCATCAACCCTCTCATCATACTTGCCAAGGTTTTCATTATTATTCTTTATGTATCACTTACTCCCAAAGATTTTGAAGTGTTTGATTGAAGCAGGTCTTCCATACCACAGTTCATAAGGTGTCTTGTCACTGTGTGGTCTGAGGTGGGATTTGTTAAGAATATGGACTGATGTGTGTATTTCTTCTATCCAGTAGGTTTGGCCAATGTTCTTCTCATTCATCATTGACCTGGCCATTTTTTGAACTGTACTGTTTTGCCTCTCAACTACTCCATTTTGTTGTGGAGTTCCTAGGATTGTGTATTCTCTCTTGATCCCATGTTTATCAAAGAATTCCTTGAAATCAATTGACATAAGTTATCCTCCTATGTCTGTTCTTACTGCCTTTAACCTGTTGTCTGTTTGATTCTCAGTTAAAGCCTTAAATATTTTAAATTTCTCAAATGCTTCAACTTTTTCTTTGAGAAAAACAACCCAAGTGAGTCTGGAGTAATCATCAATGATCAACATGAAGTATTTTTCCTTCCCCGTGCCTTCCTGTCTTGATGGTCCAAATAAATCCATATGAACTAATTGGAGTGGTTTCTCTGTTGAAGTAGAGCTCTTGGATTTAAACTGTGTCTTGGTTAGCTTTCCTACTTGGCAGAGTTTACACACATAATATTGTGGCTTTGATATTCTTGGAAGATCTTTTACTGCCTCAAGATTTTTGAGCTTGATTAAGTGGTCAAAGTTTATATGTCCAAGTCTCCTATTCCATAACCATATTTCATCATGTTTTCTTAGATGGCACTCTTATATATCTTCTTTCAACATATATACATTATTATCTGTCCTTATGCCTTTAGCCACCACTTGTCCTGAGTTTACAAACTTTATCTTACAATATTTGGAAGTGAACACCACTTCACATCCTTTGTCACACATTTGACTTACACTGGGAAAATTATGTTTCAGCCCATCTACAAGCAGAACATCCTGGGATTTTCCTTTACCATTACTCAAACTTACCATCCCTTTACCCTTGATTTTACCTAGTTCATCATTTCCAAAGGTCACATTTCCTATTTTTTTTTTACTTATAGACATAAACTTATCATTGTCTCCAATCATGTGCTTGGAACATCCACTGTCTATATACCGAGGGTCTTTTTGTTTTGAGATGAAAGTACTAGACCACATTTTTCACTATCTTTCTTTTTCCATGTGCTGACATTTCTAGCTAAGGGTTTTATCCTTGGATTTGCTTTGTAATTCTTCAGATGGAAGTTTGCAGCTTTATGGTCGAAGTTATGAAAGTTATAGCATTCGAGCTCATTGTTCAATAGGTCAAATCGATTGGTGCAACTTTGTCTACTCATTGGCCATTTAGTTCTATGTTGCAAAGATTGTTTATTTCTTGATCTCCTCAGTTGCATGTGTCTAAACTTAATTTGACAATTTGCAATCTTATGACCAAAACTAGAGAAGTAAAAACTGTAGCCATGGAAGAAATTTTGGTACCTAAAGGGTGGCCTTCTTCTTGGAATTTGTTGCTCCATCTTCTGATATATTTGTTTTTTATCAAAGATCATCTTGTCTTTATTAGATTTTGGTGGCATAGTACTCACATGTTCTGATTGTCTGCTAACTTTGAACTTGATCATCTTTACTGACTATTTGTTTTCTGGTTGTTTTCTGCTTGAACCACTTACATAGCCTAAAACAGTCTTCAAAAAAGGATATCTTTGTTTGCTCAGAATGTCATTTAGTTCTTCCGAGGCTTTAATGCTTGGAATATTTTGGAGATACAATGCTTTAAACTTCTCCATCTCTTTTCTGGTTTTTACTACCTCTTCTTCCAAGGCTTCACATCTTGTATTCTTCTTTGATAACTGTTGTTTCAGAATGTCTTGTATTTTCTTTGCCTCTTATAATTCCACTTTTAGTAGGTAAAAGTCTTCATCAGGTTTTTTACTGTCTTTCTCGAACTGTATCAACAATTGTTTTTTCTTTTTCTTCTTAAATCTTAGTCTAGAAATTTCTTCTAGAGCACTGATCAGTTCTCCTTCCAAGTCAAGAAAAAATTATTCATCATTAACATCACTTCTTGTTCTTTTATTATGATAATACTCTTTGGCCATAAGCATAAATTCATTAACCTTATCTTCACAAGTAGAATCACTATCCGTGTCTCCTGAAGAGTCATCATTGTTTATGCACAAAATTTTCTTTTTACCAAATATCTTAGATGTGTACTTCATTTCACCTTTAGCGTTCTAGTCCTTCTTCTTGTGTGGACACTTAGATGCAAAGTGACCTATCTTTCCACAGTTAAAACATTTGAAGGGAAACTTGCCTTGGTACTTGCCTGATCATTTCTTTAGTCTTCTCTCAATTTTTTCTTCAATTTCATTAGGCTCAGAATCCTCATTCTTATCTAATTTAAATGATGTTTCTCTAGAGGTGGGTTTATCTTTACCTATCCTCATTTCACAAGCAGTCAGATTTCCTAGGAGTTGGTCAATAAACAAAATTTTAATATCATTCAGTTCTTCTATTGAAAAAACTTTTGGATTAAATCTATCAGGGAGAGGTCTTAAAATATTCTTAACTAAAAATGCGTCTTCAATATTCTCACCAAGACCCTTCATGGAATTTACAAGCTCTTCAACTCTTAAAAAATATTTACTAATTGTTTCATCCTCATTCATCTTTAGTTGTTCAAATTTAAATCTATATGACTAAAGTTTGGCACCTTTTACTTTCTCATTTCCTTCATAACTACTAATAAGTTTATCCCACATCTCTTTGGAAGAGTCAAGATGAATCACCTTTACAAAATCAGCTTCAACAAGCTCACTCAAGATAACATTCATTTCCTTTGAATTGAAGCTAAATTCTAGCTTATCATCTTTGGAATCTAGAACAACAGGTTTTGTATATCCAGACTCTACTACATCCCACACATCAACACTTAAGGCCATAATGTATGTTCTCATTCTAACTTTCCAAAAAGAAAAACTTGTTCCATCAAATAGAGGAGGCTTATTGGTTGAAGTTCCTTCATGACTAGTCATTTTTAAGCTTATTGATCTACCTTTAAAGAAAAAGAACCCCCTCTGATACCAATTGTTGAAATTACTAAGACAACTGAGAGGGGGGGCTAAATCAATTGTTACTATTCTTAAACAATTTTTGTACCTATTGAAATATTATTAATCTTCTCCAAGTGATCATAAAAATTATGCAAGACATGGACAACAAAAATAATAGACATCAATCACACATATGGTATACACAGAGACATATATTAAAGAGGAAACCCATAAAGGGAGAAAACCTCTTATTTTTAGAATGATAGATAGTCTTTTATGTTCTGTTGTTACACATCTTTTTGGTCACTCTGGTAGTGTTTCTACAATGTTGTATCCAGGCTCCCAACAAGGACATTTTGCCTGAGAAAGATGACTGTTGTCTTCCTCCAGAAAACACATTTTTTAAAGTGAGTTCATAGGCTGCCTATGTATTAGGGTGCAAGAATTCCTTATTCTCACAGGCCACCCACAGCTAGGGTGTGAACTATTTGCAGGCTGCTCTATAGGCAGGGTGCGAACCTGTTTTTAAGCTTGGAGAAAAGAAGAAGTCTCGAGGGTTCTAGAAGGGAATCTTCTAGAGGATGAGTTGGCATTCATATGGTTGGCATCCTACTGACTTCTATGATTTGGTGGGATCATCCTCATCCATGTAACCATCTCTCCTTCTCTTATATATTGAAAGGTTTCTCATGGAAAAGGTTAAGCAAGATTGAATGAAGAATTGGTGAAAGGATTGTGTGAGGAATTATTCTTGGATAAGAGCTTGGAGATCTCATTTGACCTATCAAGTTGGGCTAGATCTTCTTCATACGATCGTAGAAAAAGTGTGTGTTGGAACCAAGGGCCACCGAAAGGAAGTTTGCAACATCAAGGCGATCAGGTTGTAATCTTCTATTTCCATATAATATGATATAAAGGCATGTCCCTTTCCCATAAAATCATTATCATTTTATTGTGTAATTCCTTGATCATATGCATACGTTGACTTTTGAATATACTTTGTTATCTTCACTTTGGTTGGTTTGTGCTATCTTGGAATTGATTGCTTGAGAGCACCGGAGCGAAGCGGGAACAACAGAGACCTAAGGAAGCGATCTAAAGGTATGTTACTTGTTCCTCTCTGCTAATAGATTCAATGGTCACAAATTAGGGAAAGAGTAGTGTCTTGTCTTGTTTTGTTCTAGATCCAGGTGGATCTAGGGAGATCTGTTAGTGTCCGCACCTACTGATTTTTCCCATAACATCTGTACATAATCAATCTTTGAGTACCAACTCGAAATGATGCTACAACCTCTGTTTTACAAGCTGCTACTTGTTGGGAGCACCAACTCTCTGGTTTCTCTAGAACCCACTAGAAGGAAGCACCAACTCCCCGAGTGTTCCAACACCAACTAGATGGAAGCACCAACTTCCAGTGACATAGGCACCAACCTATATAACAAATAACAATGGTTCTCCCTTACACCACTCTACCACCCTGGTTTTTCTCGCTGCAACTAGATGGAAGCTACAACTCCATCTGTTCAATCACCCACTTGAAACTCCGAGGACAACGGTCCTCCCTAGCACCACCCTACCACCTTGTTTTCTAAAAATTTTCTTGAATAATACTTTACAACAATACAAACATTTCAACGCTTACCACTTCTTCTCTGTTCTGCAATTTTTGTCTTCTTCTGTCTATTCATGCTTGGCTTCACTTGCTGTCTCTTTCCATTTGTTGTTCCCCTATTCTTCTCATGATCTTAAGTTCTCGTACAGTCTGTTGTTTACACCATTTCTTTTCTGTCCAGATTATGTTCTTCATCTATGCATTTTCTCCCTCAGTTCATGCCGTGACATTCATTAATTACAGTTCAACTACTTTTACAGAGAAACAATAGCATGCCTCTGTCACAACATCTTTCTTTTATTCATTCCCTCATCATCCATTACTCTCCAAATATCCAACACCCATGTCGAGAATATCAGAATGCTCAAGAGCCATGATTCCAACACCCCATAACAATGATTCAGTTAGTGTAACTGAATTGTAATTGATCAAGAAACCATGAAGTGAAAAAACAACCCTTCAATCAGATTCAGTTTGATCAGCGCCATTGGATTATACACGCAAAGGCCTTTTTGAATTTTCAATGCATAACCTCCGATGTGGAGCCTGGAAATGCTAGATCCTTCCCCTATCTTCCATTGTTGTGACATTGGGAGATGATCTCATGTGACCATGCAATTGCGGGTGCGACCAAAGGTGGTTTGAGATCAAATTGCATTTCTCCCCGCAATTTACCTCGAGCCTCCATGTGTCCTTTATTCAAAACCGTGGTTTCGATTGCGACCCGCCCTTAACTTTTTAAAGTTCGTGCACCTTCAATCCTCGTAATGCGATGGGACCATCGATCTCACGATATTTGATGGTGCTCCTGAACTACTGGTTTAAATTTGTTCTTTCACAATCTGCCGATCGGATCTAACCTCCCTAAATCAACCGCTGTGATTTATTTCCTGAGAATGTTCACCAGAATTTTGTTAGAAGATTCAACTAGCCCATTTCCTTGTAGATAATAAGCCGTTGAGTGTCCCAGAGTAATATGATATTGATTACAAAAATCTATGAGCCTTTTGGATCTAAAATCCACTACATTGTCAGCTATGATTTTTCTGGGGCATTCAAAATGAGACAAAATGTTAGTTTATAAAAAGTTGATGATGACAGAGTCAGTAGCTTGCCTGCATGGTACAACCTCGATCCACTTGGTGAAGTAGTCTATGGCTGTGAGGATCCACTTGTGCTAGACCGAGGAGGGTGGATGTATTTCACCAATGAAGTCTAGACCCCATTGTTGGAAAGGAGATTCAACAAAAATGGGTTTCATAGGGAGTGGCATAAGCTTCCTTTTACCTTAAAAAATATGGCACTTGTGGCAAGAAGTAACCTTCTGGTGGACATCAGTGAACAAAGTAGGCCAGTAAAAACCAACTCTCAGAATCTTGTTGCATGTGGTCTTCCAGCTCAGGTGCCCACCACAGTCTCCTGCATGAAAAACTTGAAGAACTTTGTCAGCTTCGTCTTTTAATAGGCAATTAAGCAAGATATCTCCAGGATCTTTCCAATAGAGATTGCTTTCTAAAATACAAAATTTCAATGCTTTCAATTTAACAAATCTAGCTTTGGTCTTAGTGAAACCTGGAGGAGCTTGTAAATTTTGGAGTACAAAAATGAGGTCTGCGTACCAAGGGGAGTTTAAGAATACCTCTTTTATGTTTGGATTTGCCTGCTCTTCTGGTATGTCTGCTGCAGCCGAAAAATTGATATCCAAAGCATGAAAATTAGACTCAACCATTAGTTTGTCCAAACTCTGTCCTTTGATCAATTTAGTAGGTTTTATTTCAATGTCGTACTCCAGAATAACCGCAATCCATTTTCCTCTTCTACCATCTGGATTATCCTGGGTCAGGATATCCTTAACCACTGTGTTTGGGACATACGCAATCGTGTGAGAATGGAGAATATAGAATCTAAAGTCCTTTATGGATTTCACTAGAGTGAAGGCTTATTTATCCATTATGTTATAGTTCAAAGCAACGTCTCTCAAAGATTTGTTGAAAAACGCTATGGGTTGTTCGTACCTTTCACTATTTTTCTGCAATAACACAACTGCTATGGTGTGTTCAGATGCAAAGGAGAAAAGAAGAAAGTCTTTGGTATAATCTGGGCTAATCAGAACTGGGCTTGGGTGAGAGCATGTTTCACCTGCTCGAATGACTTTTTGGACTCGGTGTTCCATTTGAATTTTGTGTCTTTTTTCAACATATTAGTGATATTCCTGAGAAGTTCGACCAAGTTTGGTATGAATCATCTAAGGAAATTTATTTTTCTAATGAAAGATTGCAGTTCTTTGATATTCCTAGGGTGTTCCACCTTCTGGATGGCTTCTATCCTGCTGGGATATATTTTAATTATGTCTTTTGAGATTATGTGTCCCAATAGTTTACCTTCCTCTAACTCGAAAAGGCTTTTCTTAGGATTCAATGAAATCCCAAATTTCCTGCACTTCTCAAACACACGTATGAGGTGGAGCAAGTGTTCCTCGTCAGATTTGGAGTAAATAGTTACATCATCTATATAAATGACTATAAATCTCCTAGTCTCATCCACAAAAGCAATGTCCATCACTCTTTGAAAAGTAGCTCGAGCGTTCATCAGACCAAAAGGCATCTTCACATACATGAAGGTTCCCCAGGGTGTGGTAAAAGTTGTCTTCTCTTGATCTTCTGGATGGACCAGAACTTGGTTGTAACTAGAGAAACCATCTAATAAGGATATCCTACTGGATCCAACCACCTTTTGTAATATGTGGTCCATTTTGGGCAAAGGGTAATTGTCTTTGAGGGAGACTTTGTTCAGATTTCTGAAATCTATGCAAAGTCTAATATCACCAGTTTTCTTCCTGGTGGGAACTAGGTTAGAAACCCATTTGGAAAATCTCAAGGGGACTATAATATTTGCATCATACATCTTTTTAATTTCTTTCTCTATTAGGGGAAGCAACTTGGGATTAATTCTCCTAAGTTTCTATCTGAAAGGTTTGTGTTCTTCTTTTATGGGAATTCTATGATGTATGATACTTGTGTCATAGGATTTTAAGTCCTCATATCCCCAAGAAAAAACATATATATATTCCTTAAAAATTTCAATGTATTTTCTTTTTTTCTTTGGTGGCAGAGATTTAGACAGTTTTATCATCTTGGGTTTTTCTTCTGTTCCTATGTTGCATTCTTCGACCTCCTTACCACTAGCTTCAATTTTTGGTTTTTTGGCAATGTCATTAAAATCAAACAAGTCTTCCAACAGAACTAAACCTCTAGGTAGCACATTACTTTTCAATTTCAGAATATCAGAATCTACATTATTTTCATTAAATTCTTCAGCATCTATTTTATTTACACTACCATTCTCAAAAAAATATTTATTTACAAATTTATCGTCATTTTCTAAATCTATGTTTGTACATTCGAAATCATTCTTACATTGTAGAAAATCTTCGATCTAATCATCATTTCCAAATACCTGCCAATATTTGATGTTGTCAAGAATGATTGGTCTTCACTTCACCTCCATTGTGTACTTGCAAGTAGGACGAAAAGGAATTTTACAGGTAGTTGCCGGTGTAGCCAACCCATCTGAAAGTATATTTTATCCCCTAGGCATTACCTGCAAATCAATCTCAGTAAAGCATTGAAGAGCATCTAAAACAACATTCCTATAGGCTCTAAGTCTGGGGTGTTTTGTTTCATACTCACCTTTGATTTTCTTGATAATCAATTCATAATCACCCCTTACCATTATCTGTTTGGCACCAACTTTATTCAATAATTTCAGGCCGAGCATAAAAGCCTCGTACTCGGCTATGTTGTTAGTACATTGGAAGTTCATTTTGTAGGAATGATTCTCATAATACTTTGACCTATGGTTATGTAACCAAATTCCGGCTCCAACTCCTTCTTTACTCACAACACCATCGAAGTCTATGCTCCAGAAATCTACTGGAAAATCCTCATTTTCTTCAATCATGGGATTTCTTACTTCGACAACTGCTTTATCATCCTTAGGACCAAGTGCATCATCTTCCAGTTGTGTGATTTTTTCTTCAAAGTCACCATCCTTGTATAGAATATAAGAGTCCAGATCAAAGTGTGCGGAGTATAGTGGGTAATTGTGTGGCTTTTCCTGGCTGCTGACCATATACTTCATCAGTGTTTCCCTATACAGCCTTCTCTGTTGTTCAAAAACTGGAATGGTGGCATAAGACATATCTAGCTGCAAGGTTACTCTCAAATTATCTCCCCAAGACCTTGATAGAAACATACCATACTTAGGGGGAATATCTGCAACGACGATATCCATCACCATACTTTTCGATGGGATTTGAGCCAAGGTGATGCATAAGTCTTTAATCAGGCCTATACATTTGACTTTGTTGGAGTCGAAAGAATGAAAATGTTTGTAGGGTCTGGTGACCTCAAGTCCCAACTTTTCCATCACGGCCTTTGGCATTAGGTTGTGGGAGGCACCAAAATCAAGCATAGCATTGTGTAAAATCAAATCGTGGATGTTTAGGCTGATGTAAAAAGGGGCCACAACACCATTATCAGTTTGACCGTCAACTTCAGGACCAAATAGGAGCTCAGGTGGATCGTCGACAAGGTTTACAGTGTCAGAGTGATGTACAAATCCAATATTCAAAGATTTGGTACCTATCTCGGGTTCGATGCTTAGAGATTTTATCACCTAATACGTGTAGGCGTTCTTTTTCATTATCTCGTAGAGGGGAATGGGAATATTCAATTTAGCTAGTTCCCCTTCAAGGCTGAAAGGAGCGGTGGCTTTGTTTAAGGTCTGTACTTCTGATTTATCAGTAGAAGATCTGTGGCTAGGTGCACTTGTTCAAACGATTGATGAATCTTCAGTCCAAATTTCTCTTTTAAGAATTTCTAGAGTTTTTTGCGCAAGAGATTCAACATTATTTCGCTCAGGGACTTTCTTGGGAGGGTTTTCTGAGGTTTTCTTGGTTTCAGCAACCTTCTTTGGAGAGTTCTCATTTTCCTTCTTTTTCCTCAGGTTATACTTCCTGTGAAACTCCATTATAGCGTTCTCAAAGGCTTGTTGTTCTGCTTTCTCAACTTCTTCATTTACCTCGATTTGTGAAAGGAGAAACATTTCATGCTCTTCCTGGGTGAGAAAAATGGATCCATGATCATGATCATGATAACCCATTAGGTTTATATGAGTGTCGTCAAACTCCTCAATTAATTCCTCCCCATCATCGACATAATTCTCCTAGAGAGGTGGTCTAATCTGCTGATCAGGTCCTCTTTGTTCCCTTTGATCTCTAGGATCTCTCTGCCTGATCTGAGGTGGATTTCTTCTGAAGTTTGGGTTTCTAATTTGAGGGACAACTTGGTTCTTTCTAGGTGGGTTTATGTCAGTTATGGTGAGTCTCTCCATCATTTTCTCCATAGCTCTAGCGAGAGAATCTAATTTGGCATCAGATGAGGAAGTATAAGGTTCTTCTTTGATGGTGACCCTCTTTTCTGTTCTCTGCCTGGCCCTTCTGGCCAAAAGATTTGCTTCCACACCGATGACACTTCTTTGCATGTCTTCCAGAGTTGTTGTGTTTCTTTCCCTCAACTGATATGACATGTTAGCGTCAAAACCATCTAGGAATTTTAATAAAGACAAACCTTGTGGTGGTTTGATGGCAGCGGGAATTGCATTGTACATATTTTTGAAATGAGTGTAGTAATCCTGCACTGTCTCTCCTAGATTCCATCTGATGTTCTCATATTCTGATAGAATCTGGAGAGGATTTTTCTTTACCTCCCACCTGTCAAGGAAGGTTTGATGAAAGACAACAATATCAGTAATGGTAGCAACAGGTAAGGTTTTGAACCACTTTTTTACTTCTCCAGTCAGACTTTGTGCAAATAATCTCATCTGCACATCAGCTTCATCTACTTCTTGCAGGTCAAAAGAATCGTTCATTTTGTAAACATGTTGTTGGGCATTCAGGGGACCAGTACTATCAAACTGCAGTAGTCCGGTTTGATAATATTGAGGCATGTCATGTAAAGGAGCAACCAATACCAATGGAGCATATCTTGCTACCATGATTGGTGGAGGAGGATGAACCACAACCTGTGTGACAGGAGAGCTAGTGACTGAAGCTATAGAAGATGAAGGGCTTGGAGGAATGGATTGACCTGTCTTAGGTTTAACGGAAACTGCAGCAATGGTTAAAACAGGAAGTTCGATGGACTGCTGAAGATGGAGTTTGTCTAAGGCCTGACCAAGATTCACAACTAGGTCTTCAAGATTATAAGGCTTTGGGCGAAAATGTTGATCAGCTTCAACTCTGGGAGAGAGTATTTCAGGGGTCCTGGGCTAAAAGACGATTTGATCTAAGACAATTTTACTGACAAAACTATCAGATTTTGTCCTAAAAAGACTAGGTTGAAAGGATATATCAGATTCAAGGTCTTGAAAAACAAAAAACTTATCTAGGATGGAAAGGGACCTTAGAAGTGGTTTGTTACTCCTTGAAATCTCATTATTTTTCTTTCTGAGTAATCTTTCGGGATTATCTGTTGCAATTGCAGGTTCTGGGTCAGGATGAGATCTAGTATAAATTCTTTTGGGAGCCAAAATTGTTGATTTTCTTTTTCTTTTTGGAGATTTTAACTATTATATACAAACTTTAACAACCTCTGAGAATTATTTCTGGATAATATTTAGGGTTTGCGATTCTTTTAGAAATAAAGTTTTCTTTGTCTAGGGGAAAGAAATCAAGGGGTGGAAAGTTTGTTTTAGTTCTTACCCAGTACAGTCGCCATTTATGTTATCACTTTGTAAATTCCCAGAGGTTGTTGTGAGGTAAGAAGAAATCTATTAGAGGTAACCTTAACCAACCACTTCGAAACTGGGAGCTAGCCCTACCAGTTTCAGAGAGGGATCTCTTTGTAAGTTTTAGATTTGTTTGGATTTTCCAGATTTTAGGCTAGTTAAAAAATAATATAACCGGGTTGTTTTTATTGTTTTTAAATGAAATGGATGAATATCACTTACGCTTCCATTGGGCTATGGGGTCTGTTTTAAAAATATGGATGTCAAAGACAATTTTTATAAGATTCGTTTTACAGGGCAAGATAGTGCAAGCGTTGGATTCTTTAGGAATAAAAATGATGTATTGCTAAAAAAGGTGAGATATCAGTTAGAACAAAAAAGCATTTAAGAATTTCTTTGTTTTAACATCAGAAAGAAAACATTTAAATCTGTAAAAGATTAGGAACAGAGTACACAATGGCAAATTCTGCAACTTCAACTTCTTTTAAAGATTAGATTAGAAAAACAATATGATAACTGAGAAAGAAAAAACTTTTTTACGAAGACAGAGAAAACTTCACCAACAACTAACACGCAGGAATCCTGTGAAATGTCTCTTTGTATTACTGGAATAACCTCTTGATACAAATTACAATGATCATAGCTTGCTTGGGCGTAAAGACCAATCGTTAATACTTCTAAGTTTGAAATATTTATAATCAAAGTTACAAACGACCCTGTCATTAATGATCAGGACGTCGCAGACTCTGAGTCTAACTAACTAGCTAACAAAATGTAGAAATGTAGTAACTGATGATGATGTGTCAAATCTCTCATGCTGATTTTGGGGAAGTTGGTGAGTCATTCATATGACTTTGACTGTGCTGGAAGCTGAGTTGGACGAGAGCTTTACCTTTACTCAATCAATTCGCACAACTCATCCCATCTTTGTGTGCTTGGGATGGTAGCTTTCAATAGCCGACGATAGATTTCATCCATCTCAGTGTACTTAGCAAAAGTCAGCTTGGTGAGGAAAATGTACTTGATTTTGTGTTGCATGCTGAGGTTAGGCTGCAAAGTCTCCAAGAACACTTTGCCCGTGATGCTGCCATGTATCCCTAAAATATTGGAACTGTCTTTGGCCATGGTGGAAATAGTTTGCTTATAATCAGATAAAGTCATCAATTTATCATTTAGAACAAGTA
Organism: Picea engelmannii; assembly: GCA_009831015.1. Taxonomy (NCBI): domain Eukaryota; kingdom Viridiplantae; phylum Streptophyta; class Pinopsida; order Pinales; family Pinaceae; genus Picea; species Picea engelmannii. The sequence continues at coordinate 3,146 of WSFP011431333.1, read as the reverse complement.
GGCCAGGGAGGCCCTTTTTCTATAAGGCTTAAAGCTTGTTAAAAAATCTCTGAACTCTAATGTCCATGTTCTGAGCTTTCTCCTCCAACTGCAACATTAATCCTCTTTTGGTCAACACTCTTTTTACTTCGAGGATAGTCTCTGTTCTATCTTCAACTTTTAGTTCTTCAATCTCTTCCTTGGTTTTTGAATTCATGAACTTTATGATCTCATTAGCTGCCAAGGGAATTTCATTCACCTCTCTTCTTATATTGTCAATGGCCTTCCTTCTCTTTAGCACCAGATCATGTTGTTCAAACCTGATTTGCACCATGGGCCAAATCTCGTTTATGGAATTGGAGATGTCTGTCGAGATATTTTCCTTAGCCTCTGCTAATGTCTTTCCTGCCACTGTTTGTTTCTGGAGCTGTTGCATTTCCTGCTTAAGCTTCTCCGATGCTTGTCTCTCAACATTGTATCTTGTTTGGAAGGAAGAATTGAGTTCCTGGAGACTTTCAACCTCCATTTTCAGCCTATTGATCTCTGTTCCTTGCAGAGTCATCTCCTCCATGGACTTTGCTAGCTCCACAGTATTTTCCAATGTTGTCAATGGAGTTGCTGATGGAATTTCTACTGTAGTGGTCATTGGCACAACTGCTATACTGACTTCTTCTAGGAGAACTGCACTCAATGGAATAACTTCCATCGGGGTTGGTTTCTCCTTTTCTTTCCATAAATTTTCCAATTATGCCTCCATTTCCTTTATCTGTGCTCTCTAGTGCATGATTAGCTTCAACCATTCCTCTTTCTCATCTTCTGCCTCAGCTATTTATTTAGCTTGTGAATCCTCTGTTGGTGGAAATTTTCTCTTCAACAGAGAAAATGGACAGGAAACCTAGGATAGGCTCATCCACCCATTCATCAGATAATTAACCGAGCAAACAACATAGTGTCGAGATAATCTGATTTCCCTTTTCGGAAAATATGGAGGAATGATAGGGAGGTTTATTCTTAGGGAACTGGGCATCTTGTGGGAGGAACAACTCAAAGATTTGTGTTCTCTGGGGAAAAGACAAGTTATGATACATTTCTGTCAGAATTTCAATTGTGAGGGGAGAATGGGGTCCGACTCTGGGCACCTGCATCATTTGATCGATGGCCTCAGCTGTACTAAGGAAAAAGGTATCTCCAGTTGAAGATACTATGGCTCTCGAATCAGGGAGGTAGTGCGCTTGGCATTTGAGAGTGAATTCAGAAAAGTGATAGACTTGGGGAAAAAGATACAGAGGGAGACTTGACTGTTAGAGCCCAATTTCATCGCTTTAATCGATGAAGGTGTCTTTAAACCACGATTGTATCTCAACAAAGTCGAATTCAAACCTGGTTTCTGAGATTAAATAGTCTTTGTCTGCTAATGGGATCTGGTCGAGATCAACAGGAGGTGGGAGAAAAGGATTTTCCTCCACATTTGACTTTTTACTTTTGGGCACCATTGATTTCCACCGGTACCTGCACACTAAGCACACATTAGTAGGAAAAATCTAAGGCTAGATGAGGTGTTGTAGAGGTGAAGGACAATGAGTCTCTAATAGGCATGGATTGTGAGTGCAATGCGAATGACCGAAACGGGGTTGGGATTTAGTGAACGGGTGTCCGTTGGGCGAAAAAGGACAGGTCAGGTGAACGACGAGTATGTGGCTAGTAATAAATGGTTAACGGGTCCTTTAGAGCGTGAGAGGGTAGGATGAAAGACATTTGACATGTGTATCTAGTTGACGTGCAGAATGGTGATTGGGGGATGAACGAAAAGATATGACCCATAATGGTTAGATGGATGGGACATGCTGACAGGGTCATGACATGGAACTTTCAAAGGGTGGTTTTGGAATGTGACATCTTGGGATGATGGTGGTGAGTTGGAAAAATGGTAGGCGGTGAATGTTTGGAGCGAGGAGGTAAGATGCAATGAGATGATGCTACGTAGGGATGGGGCCCACTTGGATGCTGCTTCATTCCAGACCCATCCCCACTGTTAAAGGTAGAAAGGTTTGGGGGATTCGGGATCCCTTGTTGACCATTGATCTAATCAAATATAGATTAGCCATTGTTTCGAGCGCGTTCTTTAAACATCATGTAGGACCCCCCCCACCGTTAAAGGTAGAACAGTCGGGGGTGTACAGAATATCCTGTGGACCATCCATCTGCATGCTGATGGGATGACTATAGATTTGAGCACACACTTTAATAACCTTTTTGGACCCCCCCCACCTTTAAAGGTCGAACGGTCCGGGGGGGGGGGGGTTGAAAACTCATCAAAACCGTAGATCTAGGCACCGGCAGCTTAGTCGTAGATCTAGGCCCTATCTTTAATCTCTGGGGCACGTTTCAATATATGAGGCCAAACTTAGGCTTAATGACCCTTTTATAGGTTTTACGCATTGCCCCCCTTTATTTTTTCACCATGGGGTTAGAAAAAACATTTCACCATCAAAATCCTGCATTTTTCATCGATCATCTTACACATTTTATTGAAGAGAAACTAACTAACCTATGTCCTAACCTACTCCTTTGCACCTTTAGCCTAGCTTAAACTGTTGGGCTAAGAAAATACTCTACCCTGCGGTTATTTGACCAAGATTAGACTGTTTGATCAAATTTATTCACTAGCTACCCTAAATTATTTGGCTAATATTAGATAGTATAGCCAAGCTTATTCACTAATCCTAAATACTTAAATTTAAAAGACTTGTCCATGTTTACATTGTATGGATCAAGTCATTATCAATTCATGGGGATTTATCCTTTTTCTTTTATGCCCTCTTTTTGTTTTTTTCATTTCATTTCTTTTCTTTCTTTTTTCTTTTTCTTTTGTAGAATGCAATAATATTTGCAAGTGAAAAGCACTAAAGGAACAAAATTACAATCAACAGTTGATCCTATAAATTATAGGCTTATAACAGGCACAATAAGTGTCTTATCACCTAAAAATAACTCTCAAAGATATACATGTGATCATTGGAAAAGTAATTAATACAACATAATGAAATACGATTCCATGGAAATTATGCACCACCTTCAGCAGAGCACAAAAAACTATATAAAGTGGGTTTTTAATGCATTTGTGTGACTTTATAGTTTGGGGTTTGCACGATCTATGTCGGCCTATG
>ML866345.1:4905-21605 GCA_009831015.1 Picea engelmannii | reverse complement strand
TCTAGGAGGCCATCCATTGATTCTTGGAAGACCTTGGTTGGCCACAACTGATGCTTTCATCGGTTGTAGAACAGGGAATATGATTATCTCACATGGAACTGAAAGGAAACAGATCACACTTTATCCTCCTGCTCAAAAACCTTCTATAATAGATCAATTACCTTGGCTTGATGAAACAAAGCAACAATAGGAAGAAATAATTCAACCTATCTTAAGTATTAATCAAGCCTTTGATTTTAGAGAGGAAAATAATGAAGATCTGTTAGACTATTTCATTTTTGAACCAGATATCTCCGAAGAATTAAGAGACACACAATACATTGTTGCAGATGAGATCTTAGGACAGAACTTTCAAGAAAATTGCATAATTCATTCTTTAGAGTCAGCATTTAATAACATTTTTCCAGTTATCTGCATGGCAAATACTCAAAGAAAGATAATTGAAATTAGTCCTGGGAAATATTTGAATATTGACACAAAATTTGAACCATCTCAGGAAGAACAATTGATTGCATTATTGAAGAAGTATCATAAAGCATTTGTTTGGGAATATACTGATATGTAGGGGATTCATTTTGAAACATGCACTCATCATATCTACACAGATGATAACATAAGACCTCTCAAACAACCACAACGAAGAATGAATCCAATGTTGAAAGAGGTAGTCAAAGAAGAATTGCAAAAAATATTAAAGGTAGGATTCATCTACCCTATCTCTGACAGTCAATGGGTTTCTCCATTAGTTGTTGTACCTAAGAAAAATGGAAAATGGAGAATCTGTGTAGACTATAGAGAGTTGAACAAAGCAACACTTAGAGATCATTTTCCATTACCATTCATAGATCAAGTCTTAGATGCACTAGCTGGGAAGATATATTTTTCCTTCCTAGATGGATTTAGTGGCTATAACCAAATCAATATAGCATTAAAAAATCAAGACAAAACTACTTTTACATGCCCTTGGGGTACACATGCTTATAAGGTATTACCTTTTTTTTTATGCCACGCTCCAGCTACTTTTCAAAGAGCAGTCCTGGCCATTTTTGTTGATTTAATACATGAATGTGTAGAGGTATACATGGATGATTTCTCTGTGCATGGTAATTCTTTTGATAATTCCTTGAAAAAATTGGAAAAATTCCTAATAAGATGCATAGAAACAAATTTGTCTCTTAGCAATGAAAAATGTTTCATGATGTTAACTAAAGGAGTAGTATTGGGCCATCATATTTCATCATCAGGAATTACAGTGGATCCTGCAAAAATACAAATCATTGTGAACCTACCAGAACCAATCAACCAAAAGGATGTGACAAGTTTCCTTGGATATGCAGGTTATTACCGAAGATTCATTGAAAATTTTAGCAAAGTAGCTTTGTCATTATTCAAATTACTTGCAAAAGATGTACATTTTCATTGGGATACTAATTGTCAAACTGCCTTTCAGAAGCTCAAAGACAAGCTATCAATAGAACCTATCTTAAGAGGGCCTAATTGGGCTTTGCCATTTCACATCTCTATTGATGCATCAGATACTGCAATAGGGGCATCATTGGGTCAAAAGGAAAATCTTATGACTTATGCTATTTACTTCATTAGCAAAATTTTAACCCCTGCAGAGTTGAATTACATAGTCACAGAGAAAGAAATGTTGTCAGTAGTACATGCTGTGAATAAATTTCGTCACTACATCCCTGGTTATGAAGTCTTTATCCATACAGATCATTCTGCCATAAGATATCCCATGAACAAACCTATTACTAATGGCGGGATAACAAGATGGTTGTTATTGATGCAGGAATTCAACATCACAGTCTTGAATAGACCTAGAAAGGAAAATCTAGTGGTTGATTTCCTATCTCGATTAATAACCTCTGGTGAGATTGTTCCTGTCTCAGATAATTTTCCTGATGAGTACCTATTTTCCATTTCAGTGATAACTCCACGGTATGCTGATATAACTAACTATTTATCATCAAGGATATTACCCCCTTCTTTTACATCCAAAGAAAATAAAAAGATAATTAAACAAAGTGCTAGATACACATGGATTGATGGAGACCTCTTTTATACAGGATATGATCTCATAATTAGAAGATGTGTATGACAAGATGAGATTTTAGAAATATTAAAAGCTTGCTATGATGAACCTTGTGGTGGTCATTTTGCAGATAAGAGGACAGCATACAAAATACTCAATTTGGGGTATTATTGGCCATCCATCTTTAAAGATTCCAAGAAATATGTTAGAAGTTGTGATAGCTGACAAAGGATGGGAAAGCCACTTCAAATGAACCCATTTAAAAAAAAAAAAACATTTCCTATGTTGATTACAAGGAAATAGTGGAATTTCATAAAGGTATAATGAAAGAAAAGAGGCACCTTCAGCTATGATTGACTAACTTAAAGGCTATACAAATGCATTTTTAAACATAAATCCCTTGTTTAAGTTCCCCCCCACAATGTTTTTTTCTCTCTTCCTAAAAGTGTTGTGGCTTAAACTCTTTCCATATGTTGTTGTCTCACTTGGACGCTCCCCAGATTCGAACTGCCGACACATTCCTATGTATACTTTAGCTCCATACTCCAACGCATTCCTTATCCTCATGCTAAAACATTCCTCTTCAATCCAGTGCCATACCAAACCAAGAATCCCTACGTTCTAGCAAATGTTTCCCTCCTACGCCTTACCAGCTCAAAATCTCTGATAAACAACGAATTGTATGTTGACAATTTCACTGTCAACATACAAGATTATCACCTTGTAGAAGAGAACATGGCAGTTGAAAGAGAATGCATGGAGAGTAAAAGAGAACGTGTTCAAGAAGGATTCGGCCAGGGAAAGGTAAGTTCGAATTCAATAATTGTTAAGCTAAGTGCAAGATTCGACTTCCTGAGGTACATTTTGAGAACAAAAACAATTCATTTCTAGCAAAGGTTGATTGTAAGAAGGAAAACAGAGTTGGGTTTCAACGAGAAGGCATAAGAGTTTTTAAATTACAGATTGAATTACCAGGTATGCCCTTGCATCAAATTTTTTATGATTGAGAACAGAGAGCAGTTTAGAAATTTTAAAAATGAGATTTTCTTTTTTTCTGAATAGAAAATTCTTGTTGAAAGAACATTCACAGAATTGAATTAAAATAGAGTTTGCAAGTTTGAAGAAGAAATCAAAACAATTGGTTGAAGAATATACAGGGTTGAATCTTTTGGACAAGGATAAACCTCCTTTTTGTAAAAACAATGAAATATTTTAGGGCTTTCTCTTAAAAATTGAAAGAATGGTGTCTAGGTATGAACCAGAGAAGTTTGATCCATCAAACAATCATAAGGACTGTATACACATTCTTGAGAAAAAACAGTGGATATATTTCTTTGAGAAGTTTGATGGATATTATAAGGAAGTTGCCTTAGAATTTGCTCATTCATTTGATGGGGAAAGGACCACTGTTGGAAACCTCACTATTAGAATCTCTGAAGATATAATTGCACAGGTCACGGGATTACCTCAAACAGGAGAAAGATATTTCAAAACTAAGCACTTTAAAGATAAATCATGGGCAGCTTTTATTTCCAGATCTAGGGTGGCAGCAGTCAATTGGAAGAAGGGAATTCCTAGGAGTTGGTTGATTCATCCTTGGGATGAATTAGCCTATCTCATCCAGAAGTTTATAACTTATGAAGGAAGATTTAGCATTATCTACCTACATCACATCAAGCTCCTACAACACTTAAAAAGTGACTGTGAAATTAACATGCCCTACTTTTTACTGCAAAGCCTTTCTAAGATGGCTAAGGCTATCCAAAAACAAGGGATGAATACAGAAAAGAGTCTTTACCATTGTGGCTTCATTAAAATGATCATCATACATGAGCTACAGAAACAGAACTTGACTTGGCAGTAGTTTATCATTAAAAATGGTTTTGAAACAGTGGGAGAGGAAGCAAAACAAGAACAAATCTTGGTTGTGACCAATGATGAGGAAGAAATACAAAACCCCAAGGCAACAAGCTCAAAACAACCTATGGGGAGGAGAAGAACAAGAAGCAATGTGAAAAGGGAGAAAGAATTCGAGGAAAAAGATAAGATTTTCACCACATATGAAAGGAAATCAAGAAAACCCCAACAAGTTCAAAAAGGACAAATAAAAGAAAGTGATGATGAAGCACAACAAGCACAGTATGCACATATTTGGACCTTGGAGAAACAAAAAGAGGCACAATCATTGGAAAATAATGATTTTGAAGGACAAGAAACTTTCACATATGAGCAAATGAGAAAAGATGTGGAACAATTAATTGAAGATATGAAAGATGAAACTCAACCTCCACAGACAGTAGAACAAATAGAAGAAATGGTTGGTGGGTCCACATCAGAACTTGATAAGAAAAGCAAGAAAATAAAGAAAATGAAGAGAAAGATCAAAGAAATTGAAGTCCTGGAAAGGTACATAAAAACAAAGAACGAAATGTTAAGGACTCAAAGACATAGAACACAGGAAGAGAAGGAAACCTTGAAGAAAAAGAATAAGAAGCTTCAAAAGCAAAACAAACTAATCTCCAAACATGCCTACAAATGGTTTTAGCAGAAGAAGGCATACAAAGAAAAATATCAAAGAATGAAAGCTCTTCATACAACTTAGGTTAATGTGGAGACATTATTGCAGGCAACAGAGGTGGCAGAAGATCACTGACAGAGGTTCAAGAACATTTTGATTTTGTGCATGAGGACATGCAAAGTCTTCCTCTTGGGGGAGATGTTGAGTATATTTTTATGCTTCCTTTCACTCCGTAAACTATACTTTTGCCTCCAAAACCATCCATTTTGCCTTCACATTATTCCATATTTTCCATAAAATATCTTATGTAAGGTACATTTATCATTCCTTAGCTTAAGAATTGAATTTTCGAATTTTTGGCATTAAAATTAAAAATTTATCAGAAATTACAGGATTTGACTAAATCCCGTAATTGCTCCTAGGTTCGTGTACTTGCAGGATAGTTGGGTGAAATCTGAAACTTGGGTCATGATCCTTGATGTACAAGGATGGATGATTACCTATCAGCTTTGAGATCTGAGTTTTTCAAGTGTCCAGTCAACGTTGGTCAAACATGGCCACTTCAGTAGAAAATACCATGTTTTAGCATAAAATCATGGACAGTTTTAGATTTTCTTGGGATTTGTTCATATTTTATGGATTCGAAGGGGGTATTCGACCTTCCTAGCATATTCTGTGGATCTGATCATGATCTTTAAGAGGTTTCTTAGCATTATTAGTTTCAAAACTCTTGTATAAATACTCCGAGACCTAGACTAGTATGACAACCCTTATGTGAATGAAGAAAACTTTGAATTTGCAATCTTGAGATCAGTTTTGTGTTCTGTTGTTGATGATGTCTATGATTATGTGAATGTTGTTGGAAGTTCCTTCTTAGCTGAGACGACTCAAGTGTACAAGTGAAGCATTGGAGGGCCCCCTTTGCCAAACTAGTACACTCTTCATTTATGTTTTTTTCAAGTAATATTTGATATATGTTCTAGATCAGGTCTTGTTGTAGATGAGTTTTATTTATATCTTTGTTGTAGTTAGATGAATTCAATAGTTAAATAATATGCTTAATGGTTCAAAGCCTTACTCACGTTGTGAATGATTTCTTGAATAAGAATTCAATGTGTAGTTTGCTTTCAAGCATTAGGATGATCATGAATGCTTTTTGAGTTATTTACGCTTTCAGTACTTTAGATTTAACAAGAATTGGTGATGATTGCTAATGAATGAAAGAAAACAATGAATGTATCTCTTGAATAAGAGTTTTGTCTTTCTAGCATTGATAAGCCTCTGAGCTAGTTTTTGAATATCTCTTTGAATGTTTACTATTGATCAAATGTTATTTAGGAAACATTTGTTGATTAATGTCGTGAGATCTATGAATAGGACTTCTGAATAGAAGCTTAGCATCTCCTCCATATTCAGCTCTTAGAATAGGTTTGGTTTATATCCTTAAAAAGCAACTAAGTTATCTCTAAATCCATATATTTTGGATGTGCCTCTAAGTCTTACAAACACTGGATTGACAATCAAATGCACTATAATTTACATCAATAGGTTGGAGCCTAACAACCATTTGGGCATTTCATCACTGCAGTATTCTTCAGATCGGAGTATAACTCTGCAGGAGTAAAAAAAAAAATCGGATCCTGTTGGCACCATTATTTGAGACCTATTCTATTGGATTTCTCTCTTCGCCCTTATCGCAGTCATACCTATCATTTTTTAACAATTTTTTTTTTCTAGTGGACCCGACCCCCTTCCAACACCCTTATTTCAGCTTTATCCCATTGGATTCGACTCGTCACCCTAATCGTTGTGATACACTTCACCCATAACCCATTTTATGTGTGGTCCCTCCTGCCCCTTTTCATGTTCCCTCCTCATCATGGCCCATACCCGTAGCCAAGACTTGGAAACTCGCTTCACTACCTTGCACTCTAATTTCACAGAAACCCAACAAGAAGTGTGACATCTTAGTGCCAATATTGCCACCATCAATCAAAGGATGCATTCCTCCATCGTCGCCTCAATTGCGTAACTCAAAGACGAGGTCAAACAAGACATTACTACCCAGCTTGAATCTATCGCTACGATGATTTGTACCAACCTGCATATCCCTGCAGATCTTCCCGTATCTAACCCCCCTTTGCATACCGAAGGTGAAATTTCCTCTCATTCCCAGAATTTTCAGCCCCATCACTTTCAACGTGACCTACGCCTTCCGCATGTGGATGTGACCGAATTTGATGGATCGGATCCCACTGGTTGGGTAACTCAAATGGAACACTATTTTTATTTATATGGCATTACAGATGAGTTGGCCAAACTTCAGTATGGTGTTCTCCATCTAGATCAAGAACGTTGGCAATGGTGGCAATGGAGAAAAAATGCCCATCAAGGGTATGTGGCTTGGACACACTTTGTGGCAGAGCTTTATGAACGCTTTGACACTGACACCAACCATTTAGGTTGTTTGACAAAGTTGAAACAATCTGGCACAATGGAAGACTTTATAGCTGCTTTTGAGCAACTAGCTTTTCGGACAGAGGGCATTTCTGATGCCTTTTTCCGAGAATGTTTCATCAGTGGCCTCAAGGATGAGATTCGTGCTCATGTATTCATGGCTCGGCCTCAGAGTTAGGTGGATGCTACTAAAAGAGCTAAGGAAGCACAACAGGTTGTCCCTTCTCAAAATTGCAAACCCTCATTTATTCCTCGCACTAAACCAGTCACTCCCACTCCTCCTTCTACTCCACTAAAGGTACAGAAATTGACCAAGGCTAAAATGGTTGAACACCAACTCAAAGGCCTTTGTTATAATTGCGATGACAAATATTTCTGGGACATGAGTGTAAGGAACAAAATCTTTTTATGGCCATCTCGAAGGATGTTTCGGAAGAGGATGTTGAGGCTCCCCTTGTGTCTGTATCACATGAACCCACCGATATAACCCCTCCCTTAGACCCTTCCGAAGTAGAACCGATCATTACCCTAAATGCTCTCACCGACTTCTCTACTCCCCAAACCCTCAAGCTAATTGGTTACATCAAGTATAGGAAGGTCATCATTCTTGTTGATAATGGAAGCACCCATAATTTTATTCATTGAAGCATTGCCCAAGAAATTAATTGCTATATCTGTGCAGTCAATCATTTCCAAATCATGATTGTCAATGGTGGGTCCATAAAATGTAGAGGGCGTTGTGAAAATGTGTGTCTCCAAATTGGTGACTACCATTTGAAATCTCATATGTTTGCTATCGACATGGGCGGTTGTGACATTGTGTTGGATGCAGAATGGCTAAGGACTTTGGGTCCCTTTCTCATGTATTTTAAGGAATTAACCATGCAATTCGACCAAGAAGGCCAACAAAATAAGTTCCAAGGCATCACCGTCGATTCCCCAAAGATCATTAGTTCCCATTGCAATGAAAAGCTACTAAAAAAAGGTCATTCTTGAATTATTTCCCAACTCCATGCCATCCAAGTCACTGAGACACCCTTTGTGCCCTAGGACCTCCAATCCATCTTCTTTAAACATCAAGTGGTTTTTTCCACTCCCTAGGGACTCCCTCCTTCCCGTGATGTTCATGATCATTCCATTCCACTTGTTCCAGGAATCCTTCCTCCCAATATATGTCCCTATCGTCACCCCTTTTCCCAAAAAAATGAAATTGAAAAAATGGTTCAAGAACTTCTCAACGCAGGTGTTATCCGCCCTAGTACAAGCCCCTACTCTTCTCCTGTGGTCATGGTCCTTAATAAATAAGGTTCTTGGCGCATCTGTCCTAACTTCCGCACCCTCAACAAACTCACCATTAGAGAAAAATTTCTCATTCATGTCATTGATGACCTCTTGGATGAATTGAGTGGCACCCAGTTCTTTACTAAAATTGATCTTCGTTTGGGTTACCAGCAAATCCATATGAAAGAGACAAACATTCCTAAGACTACCTTTAGAACTCATGAGGGCCACTATGAGTTTTTAGTCATGCCCTTTGGCTTATGTAATGCTCTCTCCACTTTCCAAAGCCTCGTGAATCATGTCTTCTGTCATTTTCTCCATAATTTTGTGTTAGTCTTATTTGATGATATCCTCATCTATAGCAAAACCTGGACATACCATCTTGCTCATGTGGATTGAGTTCTCCATCTACTCTCTCATCACCAACTTTTCCTCAAAAAATTTAAATGTGCTTTTGGTGCCTCAAAAGTAGAGTACTTGGGTCATATTGTGGGCAAGGTCGACGTCAGGGTGAATCCTAAAAAGATTGAAGCTATGCAAGATTGGCCTCACCCAAAGACTCTCAAAAGCTTGCAGGGATTTCTGGGTTTAACAGGTTATTATCGCAAGTTTGTTAAGAATTATGGAAAGATTTTGACACCTCTCACTGCAGTCCTTAAAAAGAATTCTTTCACTTAGACTCCAACAACTTCTTAGGATTTTCAAACCTTGAATATGGCCATGTGCACCACTCCAGTCCTGGCCCTTTATGATTTCACAAAGACATTTGTCCTGGAATGTGATGCTTCTGGGAAAGGAACTGGCGATGTCCTTATGCAAGAGGGTCGGCCTTTGGCCTTTCCCAGCATACAACTGTCCGAGAGAAATTTGGGCAAATCAATCTATGAAAATTAAATGTTGGATATTATGCATGCCATGGATCTTTGGCCCCCTTATCTATTGGGGAAAGGCTTCCAAATTAAGACAGATTATCAAAGCCTTGAGTATTTTATGGAACAACGTCTTTCCTCCCCCGAGCAACAAAAATGGGTGACTAAGCTCTTTGGATATGATTATGAGATCATTTACAAGAAAGAAAAAGATAATGTGGTTATTGATGCACTTTCCCGAAAATATGAAGATGAAGGGTCCATTTTTTCTCTCTCCTTCATTGTCTCAGATTGGCTCCAAGCTGTTCGCCAGGAATGGCTACACGATCCCAAAAGTTTACATCTGATACAACAATATTAGGTAGCTAGAGAAGTGGTAGTGGGGGACCAGAGGGCCCATAGTGATAATAGTGGAGGTCATTCAATGTAAGGTGGATTAGGTCCACTATATTATTAAATAAGGTTCACTATGGTAGTTAGATATAATAAATGTAAGAGAACTTCTTAGAAGGTTCTACTTCTGGAAGATTCCCCCTCTAGAATATTTTTAGGTGATGGTAACACTATATAAAGAGGTTCAAACAATGTAATGAGACATGAAGAGAAGTATTGTGTTATGATTTGTATCTCAATAGGAAGATGCCCCCTCGAAGAGGTAAGTGAACAGGAGAGGATCCCTTCCATAATATGATCCATTGTATGGTGTTTTTCTACTTTAAGGGTTTGATAATAATAAAGTGTGGTTTCTTCTATCTTGCTTTGTGGATCTATTGTGTATTCATTATTTGTGGTGATTATATTTGTAGATCTATTTTGGTTCTTAACAAGTGGTATTAGAGCACTTTCCTTGGTAGACATTGTGGGCAAATATTTTTTTATTTTTGCAGGTTTTTTTTTTCGAAGAATAAAAAAAAGGGTCGAGACATTCCTGGAATTTTCGGTATATTTCTATACAAAATTTGCAAAAATGGGTTGTATATATAAGTTCCTCTCATAAAAACACCCAATTTAAAAAAAAAAATTGTCTGAAACAGAGTCCGGGAAGTCAAGATATTGAAGTTTTAAAATCTGTAAATTTTCAAGGTTTTTTCCACGGACGGCGACGTGATTTTTATTTTTTATTTTTGTAGCAACTGGAGGCCGAATTTGTCCAAACAAACTATATATCTGAGTTCCTCTCACAATTTCACCCAATTTAATAAAAAAATAAATAAATAAATCAGTCGAAACGGAGTCTGGGAAGTGAAGTTATGAGCATTTTAAATTCAGCGGTTTTTTAGGGTTTTTCCAGAAAAAATCGCGATTTTTTGTCGTAACTTATTGTTTCATTTTCTGGGTTTTTTTATGACGGTTGAAAGAACAAAGAGTTCATAGGGTGCTCATGTGGCTATTTCCTTTCAAACCCTCCAAGAAATTCTACAAATTACTGAAGCATTCAAATCTCAATTGTATGACACATTAGATGCTAGATTGCATGTCCTTGCAGATGGCCTCAATGATAGTTTTCGCAGTATTCAAGATTCATTGGATAGCATGCAGGAAAGATTTTTTATGGCGAACATCAGGGATGAATATAATCAATAAATATATGTTTGGTATGATTTTGAGGCCAATTGTGATGATTGGTATATGGATAGTTGTCATTTTTTGGATGACAACCACTTTCATATTTTATTTGATGACTCTAATCCACCTTCTGTAGAGAGCATCAATGTGACAAATCAAGAGCCAATGATTATTACCAGTGTCCATCATGCATATTATATAGTGGTATTATTCATTCTAGATTCTGCTATGACCATTTTTCCACTATGTGGATAGATCTTCTTATTTGGATCCACGTGACAGGTGTCAGTCTTTGGAGCATCATTTTGAGTTGGTTATTGGGTTCCAAAATCTTCCATGGGGAGTTCACATGAGCACTTGAACATGGGACCCGGGCTTATAATGGTGGTTGGACTACTTCAGCATGGTGGCTTTCTTTTCTACATGGGACCTTGGTTCTCCAGTCTTCTTCGACATTATGGTCCACAATTATCCATGAGACCGTGATATATGGTTGTACATCAAGCATTGAAGACAATGCTTTCATAAGGGGGATGGAATGTTAAGTAGCTAGAGAGGTAGTAGTGGGGGGGCGAGAGGGCCCATAGTGATAATAGTGGAAGTCATTCAATATAAGGTGGGCTAGGTCCACTATATTAATAAATAAGAGCCGCTATGGTATTTAGATATAATAAATGGGTAGTTAGATATAATAAATGTAAGAGGACTTCTTAGAAGGTTCTATTTCTAGAAGATTCCTCCTCTAGAATGTTCTTAGGTGATGGTAGCACTATATGAATAGGTTCAAGCAATGTAATGGGACATGAAGAGAAATATTGTGTTTGGAGCTGAAGCTCATTAGGAGGAAGCCCCCTCGAAGAGACAATTGAATAGGAGATGATCCCTTCCATAATAGGATCCATTGTATGGCGTTTCCCTACCTCAATGGTTTGGTAATAATAAAGTAGTTTTTTCTATCTTGCTTCGTGGATCTATTTTGTATTCAGTGTTTGTGATGATTATGTTTGTAGATCTATTCAGGTACTTAACAAGTGTTAAGTAGCTAGAGAGGTAGTAGTGGGGGTCCATAGGGCCCATAGTGATAATAGTGGAGGCCATTCAATGTAAGGTGGACTAAGTCCACTATATTATTAAATAAGGCTCACTATGGTAGTTAGATATAATAAATGTAAGAGGACTTCTTAGAAGGTTCTACTTCTAGAAGATTTCTCCTCTAGAATGTTCTTAGGTGATGGTAGCACTATATAAAGAGGTTCAAGTAATGTAATAGGACATGAACAAAAATATTGTGTTTGGAGCTGAAGCTCATTAGGAAGAAGCCCCCTCGAAAAGGCAAATGAACAGGAGAGGATCTCTTCCATAATAGGATCTATTGTATGGTGTTTCCCTACCTCAAGGGTTTGGTAATAATAATGTGTGTTTTTTTCTATCTTGCTCCGTGAATTTATTTTGTATTCAATATTTGTGGTGATTATATTTGTAGATCTATTCAAGTTCTTAACAAGTGGTATCAAAGCACTTTCCTTAACATACATTGTGGACAAATATTTTTTTTATTTTTGCAGATTTTTTTTTCGGAAAATAAAAAAGAGGGCCACGACATTCAAGAAATTTTTGGTATATTTCTGTGTAAAATTTGCAGAAACGGGTTGTAGATATGAGTTCCTCTAAAAAAAATAGCCAATTTGAAAAAATAAATCGTCTGAAACGGAGTCTGGGAAGTCAAGATATTGAAGTTTTAAAATCTGTAAATTTTCAAGGTTTTTTCCGCAGATGGCAGCGCTTTTTTTTTTTTTTTTTAATTTATCTTTTTTTAAGCAGATGGAGGCCGAATTTGCCCAAACAAATTACAGATTTGAGTTCCTCTCACAATTTCACCCAATTAAAAAAAACAAATCAGCTAAAACGAAGTCCGAGAAGTGAAGTTATGAGCATTTTAAATTCAACAGTTTTTTAGGGTTTTTCCATAAAAAACCGTGATTTTCTATCGTAACTTATTGTTCTATTTTTTGGGTTTTTTCATGACGGATGCGGGACCGAAGAGTTCATAGGGTGCTCAGATGGTTATTTCCTCTCAAACCCTCAAATAAATTCTACAAATTACTGAAGCATTCAAATCCCAATTGTATGACACATTGGATGCTAGATTGCATGTCCTTTCAAATGGCCTCAATGATAGTTTTCGTAGTATTCAAGATTCACTGGATAGCATGCAGGAGAGATTTCTTATGGCGGACATCAATGATGAATATAATCAAGAAATATATGCTTGGTATGATTTTGAGGCCGATTGTGATGATTGGTATATGGATAGTTGTCATTTCTGGGATGACAACCACTCTCATATTTTATTTGATGACTCTAATCCACCTTCAGTAGAGAGCATCAATGTCCCACATCAGGAGCTAGTTACCAACATCCGGACTGCATATTCTACAATGATATTGTTCTTTCGAGATTCATCTTTGATCATCTCCCACTATGTTGATAGATATTCTTATTTGGATCCACGTGATAGGTGTCAGTATTGGGAGCATCATTTTCAGTTGGTTATTGGGTGTCGATATCTTCCATGTGGGTTCACATAACCAATTGGACATGGGACCCTGGTTTACAATGGCAGTTGGACTACTTCAACATGGTGGCTATCATTTCTCAATGGGACCCCGGTTCTCTAGTCTACTTCAACATTATGGTCCACACTTATCCATGGGACCCTGGTATATGGTTGTACATCAAGTGTTGAGGACAACGCTTTCATAAGGGGGATGGAATGTTAGGTAGCTAGAGAGGTAGTAGTGGGGGCCCAGAGGGCCCATAGTGATAATAGTGGAGGTCATTCAATGTAAGGTGGGTTAGGTCCACTATATTATTAAATAAGTCCCACTATGGTAGTTAGATATAATAAATGTAAGAGGACTTCTTAGAAGGTTCTACTTCTAAAAGATTCTCCCTCTAGAATCTTCTTAGGTGATGGTAGCACTATATAAAGAGGTTCAAGCAATGTAATGATACATGAAGAGAAGTATTGTATTTGGAGTGGTATCTCAATAGAAGGATGCCCCCTCGAAGAGGCAAGTGAACAGGAGAGGATCCCTTCCATAATATGATCCATTGTATGGTGTTGCCCTACCCTAAGGGTTTGATATAATAAAGTAGTGGTTTTGCATATTGTTCTTTTATATCTATTTGTGGTGATTATATTTGTAGATCTATTCAGGTTCTTAACAAACAATTGCAGTCTATTTCTCCAGTTTCCCCGGAGTACTCTTGGCTCAATGAGTAGCTTCGATACAAAGGCCGTTTGTATTTAAGTAAACAGTCAAAACTTAAATCCACAGTACTTTCTGAGCTTCATGCTACACCCACAGCTGGGCACTCTGAGTTTACCAAAACCTATGACCGGGTCAAACGTTCTTTTTTCTGGGATGGTATGAAACATGATGTTCATAATAATGTGGTTGAATGTGATATGTGTCAACGCAACAATGACGAAACAGTGAAATCTTCAGGCACACTCCAACCACTTCCGATTCCACCTGCTATTTGGTGGTATATCTCTATGGATTTTATTGTTGGATTACCTAAATCAGGCAATAAATCAGTCATTATGGTGGTAGTTGATCGTCTTTCCAAGTATGCTTATTTATGTGCTCTTCAACACCCATTTACAACATCCATTGTGGCTCAACTTTTCATGGATCAAGTCTTCAAGCTTCATGGCATGCCGCATTCTATTGTTTATGATCGTGACCCAACTTTCACCAGCAATTTTTGGCAAGAATTGTTCAATCTACAAGGCACCCAATTGCATCTCAACACAACTTATCATCCCCAGACTGATGGCCAAACTGAAGTTGTCAACAAATGTTTGGAAACATATTTGAGGTGTTTTGCATCGGAAAGGCAACATCAGTGAGCTCAATGGTTACCACTAGATGAATGGTGTTACAACACTTCATACCATACAGCTACCCACATAACTCCTTTTGAAGCGGTATATGGACAAAATCCACCTTCAATTCCCTCATATTTGTCAGGTGTCTTGAAGGTCCAGGCAGTTGACCAAACACTTACAGTTCGAGAGGCTATTATTCGTACCCTCAAAGAGAATTCGGTCATGGCCCATAATCACATGAAGCAACAAGCAGATCAAGGTCGCTCTGAATGTCAATTTGCAGAAGGGGATCAGGTGTTTCTTCGACTGCAACCTTGCAAGCAAAATTCCCTCAAGGCTGACCAATCTCAGAAACTGGCGCCCAAATTTTATGGTCCTTATACGGTTCTTAAGCGTGTGGGACATGTGGCCTATCAATTAGCTTTGCCCAGTCATTCTAAGCTCCATCATGTTTTTCATGTTTCCTGCTTAAAGAAGGTGATTGGAACGAAGTGCCAAACCCAAACCACCCTTCCTGATTTGGACAAGGAAGGCTCCATTTGGCTACAACCACAAGCAATTTTGGACCAGCGTGAGCGTTGTCAATGTCAGCGAACCATCAAGGAAGTATTAGTCCAATGGAAAGATACAACTCAAGTATGTGCCACTACATCAATTTCCCCATCTCAAGCCTTGAGGACAAGGTTTCTTTTAAGGGGGAGGGCATGCTAGGGACCTAACCCCTCACGTAAGTAGAATAATATATTTCCATGTAATAAAGGTCAATATTAATAAGGCCTAGCAATAAGAAAGAATAAGTCCAATGTAATAAGACCTAATAGAAGCTTCTGCTTCTAGAAGGATCTTCCTCTCGATGGTTCTTTTGATAGACATATTTAGTATAAATAGGAGTCGAGGGTATGAGAACTTTTGTCTTGGATATTATTGTAATAGAGCTCTGTTATGTTGGAGGTTGCTCCATCGAAGAGGTAAGTGAACATTGCTCTCAGTAATCAAAGTGCTCTTTCTGGTGTTCTTTTGGTATCATTTTGGTATTATTGTGGTGTTGTTATGATTATATTGTTGTTCATCTGCCATTTCTAGCTATTTATTTATGTTCTGCATACTTTTTATATCTGGAATATTACATCCTTATTCAACATAGGCCACCATAATCATGCTTGCAAGATTTTTCTAGCGGTTGTATCTACGTGGAAGTGGTCCCTAGTAGGGCCAAAATATGCTTCTTCTATTATGTTTTCCCTTTCATTATATAATACACATCCTCTCAACACATCATCTAGTCCAATTTTATGTAAGTTTCCATTTATCAATGTGAAGGGTGTTGCTTTCACTGCAAGTACTTTCTTTTTCTTTTCAGGTAGATCATGATGAGCCTTCCTTTCTTGTAAAAACTAGACAATCTTTGCTAGCTCTTTTGGTGCAACTTTGACTTTAAATAAGTGAGCATATGGGATATCATCATTGATACCTATTGGTTGTTGTCCTATTTGAAATAGTGATATATGGTCTGGTCGAAATTGGCTTTCCCTAGTTGAACTATCGCTTCTGTTATCACTCCAGGAAACTACTTAGGGCTGTAAACTAAGTATGCCTGGTAACTTAAGAATTGAATGTTTTTGTGTTTTGTGAATATGGATCAATGGGACAACTTAATACAGTTTATAATATTCAAACATGGGCATGATAAACAAATAGACAGTGCTTTTAAGTATCGATTAATCAGCGAGTAACTTAAAGATGGATGGAGAACAAATTGTAACCAAACTAATGCATAGCAGGGTCCAAGATACAATTGACAGGTTTATCATCAGGTCATGAGCTGAACAATGGGACGACGGCCATTCAAAGCATAATAAAACAGATGAAAAATGCAGAAGGAAAATGAAAAGCTGATAATCAATACTAAAAGAAAACTGTGTTTTGTATTAGCATACCAAGTCTGAGCATACAAAAGAGTATTCTTCTATCCAAAATCGAACCATTGTTTGATTTCAAAATAGGCATTTATAGCCTTCACAATACAGTTGCACAGATCCTAAAAACATGGATCTGTTACTAAATAAG
>ML866342.1:9134-21606 GCA_009831015.1 Picea engelmannii | reverse complement strand
TTGAACTGAACTAACTCCCCCAAAATACCTGTGTGGGTTGTGTTCTGTTTTGTTGTTTTCTTTCATTGGAGACACAAATGATATTATATGTTTTTACCACCCTAGTACCTCTCAAGGTGAGAGCATAGTTAACTGTGGAATTTCATCTTGAGGTATCTTGAACCGACTCTGTAAAATACTTATGGGTGTGTTGTATTAGGTTGATCATGACTGTCACATGTTCAGGATATTATATCTTTCTTCAGTAAAACCGGATACATTGTCTATTTGTATGTTGATCTTGCTTTATATCAAGTATGGTTAGTCCATGCATACTGTCCCATGTCTTTGAATCAATAATCTACTATGTCTTTGAATCAGTATTCTATGTTGCAGTATAAAATAAGATTATCCATCCCTGAACAGAAGACAGAATGGATGGACAAATATCTTTTCTGTTCCTTTGAGAATCGAATTGTTTTCTGTTATCAAATTGTTCTTAACTAGGTACAATAAAATGTTTTTGCTTAGTTGCAGGTGCAGAAAATTTTCTGTTGTCTGAAGGTAAAGTAACGCTGTCAAAAAGACATTGTAGCCTAAATGACCTGATGTATTCGAAAACTTTTCATGAGTTATGCGTTTGAATGATTTGGCTTGTTTTCAATTAGCAAAGATAACTTACAGGTTATTCGAGGTGTGTTCTGTCTAGAAGGTCCTGTAATATTAAGCCTATGTATTAAGTATTAATCTTTCCAGGGATGTCCAAGGGCACCACATTTTCGGATACAGTCGTTCATCTTCTACGTATCATACTTCACATTACTGCCTGATGACTGCTGGCCTGCCCATTCCTTTATTTTTTCATGTAGGCAATTTGAAATTATTCTTGTGCCTACAGCTTACAGCATCTGCATATTCATCATTTTCATAAGATATTTCGGTGGTTATGGACTTTATTACTTTTCTGGGAAATCTCATCCGGCCTTACTGTGTTCTTGGTTATGTGGAGGAAGTCTATATATATATAGTGTTCCTTGCTTTGGATGACTCTTTTGACAATATTGTTTTCTTTCTCTTTTCGTATAAGAGGTTTAAAGAGCATTAATAAGCAATCTATCATTTTTTTTTAAATGATATTTACAAATTATGTGGGTAGTTTGCCAAATGTTTTGATGTGGTATTTTGGTTAAGGCAAGGTTTATTCATTTGTAATTGGTCTTGAGTTAAATTTTATGGTGTGTATGCATTACAATTTCACATACAGTTTCATGAGTTGAATTTCTACTCATCAGTATAGATCCATCTTAACTCCAGATCTATGTTGTATTATTTTATTATAGTTTTATTATTATTATGATCTATTTTTTTTTAGAATTTTCTATTATTATGGTTCACTATTTTTTTGGATTTTTCATTTTTATAGACTTCAATTTTTTTCAATTTAGTTTATTAATGTTATAAATGTGACCCACTTTTTTGGGCTGTAAATACATTTAGCTGCTCTCGAGTCTCAACACAATGACAGGATGCCTTGCCAAATGCCTCCTGTATTTTGGTTAAGAACCCATATCCACATATAATTGGTCTTGAATGAAACTAAGTAATAAGATTTTTGCATCCATCTCGAATATTTTTTAACATGCCAATGTGGTTAACGCTGTTAAACTTGCTGCACATGTTGTTGAAAGCCCAGTACCATACAAGGTTGTATTGTTCATTCTCAACTTCAATCGTGTTGCATATCTTCTATTTTCATTTATCCCACAGGGTTATACATATAGTGCTTCATCCGGTTTCAGATTTAGGGTTATGTCTTCCTAGGAGGAGCTATATTTCTAGTCTAATAGACTGGTTAGCATATTTGCAGACCAGGGTCAATGTCTTTTTGGATTCGTCTATGTTTTTTAAATAAAAAACAATAAAACCATGCAAACCCCTACTAAATGCCTGCCCCAAATTGAAAGGAACGATGAATGGGTAGGTTGGAATTATGAATTATTGCCCATTCATGGTTCAAGTCAGTGACATACAAGCATTTATTAAAGCCTGGATAACATTTTCTCTAATGAAGTACTTAATTTGTCATTTGTTCCCACATACACATTATTGCCAAGAAAGTCGACCATCCTAATACTAGTCTAGGATGATTGTGCATTCTTGAAGTATTTGTGGGAGATATTTCTAAGTATTAACCTACTCCACAAATAGATGTTTGTGTGTTCATGATTATAAGTTTTCTACATAGGACGGGATCTAACATATGCAACCATATGATGTATATTGGTTTCTTGGCATTGTTAAGAAAGGTTCTTTATTTGGTGTACTCTGTTTCAGCTATCTGTGTAGTCCTGGCTTGTGTGGAAGTATCAGCAACGATGTTTCTCAGCTATCGTCTTAAATATCTAATATTCCCTTAATTATTTGCTTGCGTTGATTGTGCAGGTGGGTCATTTGCCTATCTCAGAGTGGAATTGGGAGACTTTGTGGCATTCATAGGGGCAGGCAACATCATATTAGAATGCGTCATTGGTGGAGCAGCAGTTGCAAGGTCATGGACATCCTACTTTGCCACACTCTGTAATCGCCCATCTAATGCTTTTCGCATTCATACCAACTTAGCTGAAAATTACAATGAATTGGACCCAATAGCTGTTGCCGTCCTCTTCATAACAGCCATTGCTGCCATAAAGAGCACCAAAGTTACATCCAGAATAAACTCCATCGCCTCTGTAATTCATGTTGCTGTCCTTGTGTTCATCATCATTGCCGGGCTAATGCATGCAAATACATCAAACTACTCAGACTTTATGCCTTACGGAGTGAGGGGTATTTTCACATCAGCTGCGGTCATCTATTTCGCATACCTTGGCTTCGACGGAGTTGCAACAATGGCAGAAGAGACTAAAAATCCTGCAAAGGACATTCCTATTGGACTAGTTGGATCCATGGTGGTCATCATAACGATCTACTGTCTCATGGCTCTGACTTTATGCCTGATGCAAAGCTACAAAACCATTGATCCTGATGCTGCATACAGTGTAGTATTCGAAAAGGTGGGAATGGGTTGGGCTAAATACATAGTAGCCTTAGGAGCCCTTGAGGGCATGACCACTGTCCTAATGGTGGGTGTTGTAGGCCAAGCCCGGTATCTGACCCACATTGCAAGGACACATATGTTCCCACCATGGTTTTCATTGGTACATGAAAAAACAGGAACTCCAATCAATGCAACTGCCACAATGGTCATGGCCACAGCAGTTATAGCATTTTTCACAAGCCTAGGTGTCCTCTCCAACCTGCTATCCATCAGCACCTTGTTCATATTCAGTCTAGTAGCCATAGCACTACTTGTGAGGAGATACTACGTTTCTGGCGAAACAAGCATTAAAAATCAGCAAAGGCTGATCATGTTTCTGGCTATAATAATTGTATCCTCAATTGCCACTGCTGGATACTGGGCTGCCAGTGATGGGTGGATTGGTTATTTAATAACAGTGCCTTTATTGTTTCTAGGTACATTAGGATTAAGGCTGTTTGTTCCACTGGCTAGAACGCCAAATCTGTGGGGGGTGCCATTGGTACCCTGGATACCAGTTCTATCCATTGCCATAAACTTTTTTCTTTTGGGTTCCATAGATAAGGATTCCTTCATCAGGTTTGCCATTTGGACTGGCATAATTCTATTGTATTACATCTTTTTTGGGCTGCATGCATCATATGACACCGCCAAAGCCGCTGACACAGAGAGGATGGGGAAGCTTGATAATTTGGGGAAAGTCTCTGCAGTGGAAGGAGGCAATGGAGCTCCACAATATTACCCATGATAGCCTGTAAATAGATAGCTTGGAGTTTTGTCTTAGAAGTTATAAAACTTTTAAATCGAACTTGGTTCAGTGAAGTTTACATGTAATGACCTCCTTTAGGAGACGTCTATAAGCTTCAGGGCACTGCACTATGGTATAACAATGTTTACGCAGGTAACTTTGGAATTGAGGAATATGCAAGTGTTAATAAGTACTTGTGAAAAATGGTTTGGTGCATTTTACTATGAAAACAGTACTTGGGTAAAAATGTTTTGGTGGATTTTTATTTATTAATTTTATTTTTTTTTAAAAGGAAAAAAATGAAGATATGCATTCTGCAAATTATTATTGTTGTTGTTATAAGTCCAATCATTAAGTGACAACAAATAAAATTAAATAAAAATTAAATAACTATAGTGAAAACTTCTAAAAGATTAATCTAGTTTAGATCTATTTTAAATCTGGATTTATCAAGCATCTAAAGCATCAGATTACAATTAAGTGAAAATTACAAATAAAATTAAATAACTATAGTGACAGCCTTTAAAAATTAAACCAGCTTAGATCCAATCGTAAACAAGATCTATCAAGCATCCACATGGATCAAATTTATTAAGGTGCAATTTTTGTTATCATTTAATATGAAAGAATTAATACATGGAATTCGATTTATTAAAATTTTATTTTGATTACCTATTTATATATAAAGGATTTAGTGATCTGCAGAGAAAGAATCAACAACATAAAGAATCAACAACATAACTCAGATTTCTGTAAAATGCTTAGATGAAATACACAATATAAGCTGGAACAAATATCATCAAATCCTTGCATTCAATTCAATAGCTTCCTTTTACAATGGGGATGAAACAAAAAGCAGGAAATATTTCCAAAACGGAGACGCAACTCCACATAGTATGTTTCTGAAAAAAAAAAAAAAAATCTACCCAACCTAGTACAAGGAGGTGCCTAGCCCCAATCTAGCTATTATTTTTTAAACTTTATTAATTAAGACTTCGTTTTTAGAAATAGAACATGCCACTACAAAACTGATGCTAACTCTATGACAAAAAAATGAAACTGGAAAAAAACGAGGACTGGAGAAGCTAAAATCATGGTGCGCCATGCTCCATGGGATGCCCATGTGGCCCAACTCCTCCCTTTTTGGAGCCGGAAGCGTCCCCTGCTTCCGCCACCAGGTGAGGAAAACTTTTTTGAGTTTGTCTGCTAAAATCCATCGTGCTTGTGTCGGAGTATCTCCTTTTTTGCCTACAAGATATGAAATATACTCGGTAGAACAAATCTAGCGAATGCGCTACTCCAAAATGGTGTCTTCTAGAAGAGGCGGCTGGAAATCTACAATGTTATCCACAGGATGTTGCACTAGCACCACTTCTTCAAGAAGACATAGCTCAAACAACTTCATATTGTTGACGTTCAGAACATCATGAATTCCCAGCTGTGAAGGAAGATCTAGACGGTAGACATTATCACCAATGTGTTCCAGCACTGTGTATGGTCCATATCGCAAAGGATGCAACTTATGATGATGCCCTTTGAATCTCTGTTTTTCCAACTGAAGCCACACTTTGTCTCCGGGTTGGAAAACCAAAGGTGTTTTGTGCTTATCATGTCTTGTTTTGGCACGAGTTTGGGCAACCTGCAATGCTTTTGTTACCTGTGCATGACAGTGAGACATTCTATGTATGCATTGTTGAGTGGATATTTTCTCTTTTCGTTGATGTATGTATCCCTCATAAGAGAGCATCAAAGGCATCTCAAAAGGGGACAAAGGTTGGAAACTGAGACAAACTTCAAATGGGGAGTAACCAGTCGATGAATGGGAAGCCTGATTATAACTATGCTAGATAAGGTGTAGGTAGGTGTCCCACTGTTTGTTCTTCATAAAATAGGTGCGAAGAGAGTGAACTAGAACTCGATTAACCACTTTGTTTTTTTCGTCTGTTTGCGGATGGAGTGTCATAGAGAATTTGAAGTTGCATCCAAGAAGAGACCAAAGGGTGCGCCAAAAATGCTAAGGAAACGAGAGTCACAGTTGGAAATAATGCTTTGAGGTAAGACAAATTATGGCCAGACATTGTGAAAGAATAGCTCAGTAGTTTGGACAATAGAAGTAGTTTTGTGATAGGGGATAAAAAGAGTCATCTTTGAGAAACAACAAACAACAACCCAGATCGCGTCATGCTTGCGTAGTGTGGTGGGGAGACCGCTGATATAATCCATCGATATGGATTCCCAAGGGCGAGCAAGGATTGGGAGGGGTTGGTACAAACCATTTTTCCTATTAGATGGTTTAGTTTGAGAGCAGAGAGCACAAGAGCGTATGAATCTTTCTACTTGCCTAGATAAGGCTGGCCAAAAGAAATAGTGAGTGAGATTGAGAATGGTGTTTGTGGTGCCAAAATGACCCCAACATGAAGAGGCATGGGCTTCTTTAATGAGGAGAATTCTATCTTTGGACTGCGGAACACACAATTGATTAAACTTATATAACCAACCATTTCTAATATCATAATCAAGAAAAAGAGAATGGTTGATTATCGTGGGATTTTGAAGAGCAACCTGAATTTCTCCAAAGTCTAGATCTGATTCATACTTGGATTTCCATGCATCATATGTAATGTCCCCACTTTGGGACATCATTACATTGTAGAGGTTTATGATGACCAGAGTAGCCAAATGGATGTTATAGTGAGTACATGGATTATTGAGAGGCATTGCGGAGTCCAGCTTGCATCGCTCATCCCATTTCATCATTATGATCCATTCCGCACAGGTTGGCTTTGGTTTTGTTGCATTCCGACGGTTTCCATGATTTTGAGTATTTTGAGCTATAAGTCAATTAAATTCACTGAAGAGGTCATTTTGGGCACATTACTTGGAGGAACCTCTTAGTGTAATAGCTCATTGGAATCGGAAGGAGCAACACTATAGGATGGGATGGCTAGAAGTGACTTTCAGTGGCCAGGGAAGCCACAAGGAGAGATAAGGTTCTTTTCAGAGGTAAAAAGGTTAATTAAATTAAAGTGATTTAATTAATTAATTAAATATTAATAAAATGAAAGTCACTTTGGAGGGAGAAGGTGAGCAGGAAGTATAAAGGAAAAGCAAGGGCCTCTATTCATGGATTCATGTATGTCTATCTTTTGGATATCTGTCTTCTAGCTAGAGGGCCCATCTCTTGGGGGTTTTGAGGGTTTTGACTTAACAAACCCTAGAGGACGATTTGGTGGTGAAAGATTTCACCTAGCTTGTCCCAAGATTGGTCTCGAAGATGCAATACTCTCCCACACCATTCTAGTTCCAGATCTACTCAGTGCAGGAGGGTTCTACACCAACCACGGGCACATAAAGAGAAGGAGGGCGCACCATTGGGGGTTTCTAGCATGGGGGGCACACCATTTATTGAAGGAAGGTTCGTTGCAGGAGTTTGAGGGATCCCTTGGAGATTTGAGCACTTGGGTTTTACTTGCAGGGCCTTGGCCATGATTTCTAGTGCCTCTTGAGAGAGTTCTATGGTATAGATTATTTCCTAGAGCATTGGGACGAATTGAAGAGAAGGAGGACATTTTGGAGATTTAGATCTATTCAGTTTGGAGGGGTTATACTTCAGATATGACCCCGAGACTTCACATAGTGACTTGTAGTGTCTCGATCTATCTTTCTAGCAAGTTTCAGGGCATTTGGAGGCCTCCTTCATCAAGGCTGAAATTATAGGGTTTGACAGTTTTAGGAGGGTGCAACTCCATTGGAGGATTCAACATTTGGAGGAGTTTCCCTTGGTATTTCGGTTTGAGATTTCAGGAGGGGATTCTACTCATCTCGATATACATTTCAACATCTTCAACATAACATTTGGAGGCCTCCTTCATCAGGGCCTAAATTATAGGGTTTGACAGTTTTAGGAGGGCACAACTCCATTGGAGGATTCAACATTTAGAGGAGTTTCCCTTGGTATTTCGGCTTGATATTTTAGGAGGGGATTCTGCTCATCCCGATCTACAGTTCAACATCTTCAGTGTAGAATTTGGAGGTCTTTGATAGTAGGGCTGAATTATTGAGGGGCTTCAACATTCCAGCAGGACGTGGCATCATCCAGTTAGGGCCTTAGCACTTCATACGACCATATCTACTCTTGTCTTGATCTTCATTGAGTATTCAACCTTTGAAGGCTTGTAGTCTTCTTGTGGGAGCATTTTGTAGCATCTTCTACTATCTATGTTCTTATTTGGAGCCATCTGTTGAGCATTCCAGATCAGCATCTTCATTGTAGTAGATTCTTCTATTATTATGAATAAAATCAGATCTACAATGTTTTGGCTTGTCTATCATGTTCTTGATCTTGCATATGGTTGAGGTATGTTCCATGATTGTATCTTCTTGTTTATTGTTGCAAACACACATATAAACACATCAGTAAAACCCTAAGTGTAACTATAAGCAAAATGTTTGACAAAATACCACAACCAGAAAGTTTTAAAAAGACACCCAAAACCATGATGTTCCTGGCATAATGGTTTGGGAACATTACAATGGTATCAGAGCTTAGATTCCTGCCAGTCAGTGGGAATTAACACGTGCATGCAGAGCCGTAGAAGGGTATTCCATAAGAGGAGATGGATATTGTTAACATGATTGAAGAGTGTGAGAGGGAATATGAAACCATCAATAATTTCAAAGGTCTAATAACATTCCAATGGTTCCTATCCTATAAAAATCCTAGTTGGAGCAAAAAGAAGATTGCATGTTGGCTCAAGGAAAGGGAGGAAATCAGAGCAGCCCTCCAGAGGAACCCCACGCCCATTAGAAACCCCAACCCATTAGGAGCACACAACTTTGCTATAGTTGTAAGGTGCCTTGGGAACCAGATCATAGGTGTAGGGGTAAGGGTAAGAAGCATAATATTGAGGTGCACTATGACAGTGATGATGAGGCATGTGAGGATGGATCGATTGATGCTTATCTGGAGAAGTCATATGATGACAGTGACTCTTGGACAAGGACTAGTGATAGTGACTCTTGCACAGAGGATGATGATTTTAGCACGCTTGAGGAGGATAGTGACCCTTGTATAGTGGATAGACAGTCAGACGGATAGGACGATAGCACTAGTACTTCATCAGACATATCACATAATGTTTATGACCTTACACCTCAACAGAGTGCTGACACTAGTGAGGACTCACATGTGTTTGCACCTACAGGTGGGCAACTTCCTATGGGGGCCGTGACACATATGTTATCTGTCCAGACAACCATGATAGCCACGTCACATGAGGAGATCAGTGGCATGTCAGATATGATTGAGGAGCCTTGTGTGAGGGTTGCACACCACAGACATGTAGATCCACCGATCCAGGAGGAGATACAGGGAGTACAAACAGTGGACCTTACACATATAGATCAACATGAGGAGATTGAGTCATAGTTTTTGGAGTCTCCATTAGTTGAGCAGATTGTGGACGTTGACAGGTTGATGTAGCACTTACTTCCAGGATCGGCATGCATTGATGTGGATGCACTCTTTATTGGTCAGGATGACCATAGCACGTGTATGGACACATCTACATGGGATCCAGGCGTAGATGATAGTAGCAAGGTGAGTGCACAAAAGGATATGACTGCTCATACAGGATACAATGTGATTCAGAGGGAGATAGCACCTAGTGATGGGGTGCAATGGCATACAGGAGGACCCAACAACATAGTAGATAGAGGGCAGTTCAACACGTTATCTTATGCAGAGAGTTTCTTTGGGGACTCCAGAGTTGACACTAGCAGGACTGACAATAGCAGTGAGGGATATGTGGTGGCACCTCAGCATGACCATGATCAGGAGTCACACCACTTAGCATCACAATTGAGAGTCAGTGAGGATATGATCTTGGCAACCACCAGGGCCAATGATGACATGCATGCATTGATGACGGATTATTTTTGGAGAGCGTTAGTGGCACATGGTAGTTCAGATGAGGCATTTTCCATGGATGATTTTCATACTCTCAGGGAGAGAGTATCTGTGATGAGGACGGACTACCAGCAGTTGTTGACTGACAAATATTACCTATTGAGGATTGGTGAGATGTATCATGAGGCTGTGAGGGAGCAGGAGTTGGAGATGGATCGACTCACTGAGGAGTTGGAGAGAACTCAAGGATTCTTGAGAGGCACATTGACAACCCTTCAAGAATCAGAGTCTAGAACAGATGAGTCTCTTGAGGAGATTCGTCAAAGATCCACTTCATCTGTCTTAGTGGAAACTCGTATGTATCATTCAATCACGTTGCTAGAGAATGTTGGTGATCAAGAAGAGGAGCACCAGTTGATGGAGGACACTTCCATTTGTGTTCCAAGAGTGTTTGACCTCCATGTAGAGGTTGATCCAACAATATGCCCAGGATCTATGATGCAACATGAGTCTACAAGAGACAACATGAGTATGCCAGAGCATAAAGTGATGAGTGATAGCTCACAGAGGCATGCCGAGATATATGGTGGGATTCAGAGGGGTGTATTGCCTTACAGGGAGGAGACACATTTAGGGGAGCATGCAGATGCCACTCTTTTGCAACATCACATAGTTAGGGGAGATCACCTTTACTGTATCAGTAGTTACATGGGAGATGAGAGGTATAGGTTGGTGGACCCGCAGTTAGAGGAGTTACATATGGTTGTACTAGATGATTGGGAGCCAGTGATGAGCATAGGAGAGTATGTACCATGGATGCCAGTGGACTAGATTTTGATTGATTCCTTGAGATTGACCAAAGCATGTGATGATTTATAGATATACAGTCTGTTACAGAGGTTTCTGTTAGCCTCTCTCGACACATTTATCATTGACAACAACATGAGGAGGATAGAAGATGAGCACAAAGGGCTTCTGAGAGTGATCAGTCTCACACAGGAGAAGTTAGATGATATTGGAAGTGATAAACTTCCAAGTCTGCCATGGGATCTGGGAGTTCACTTTGTTAGCAGGACGTTTTACGTCATGATGACTCAGGTTACACCAGAGAGCCACTTACCCCACCTTGGGTCAGTTTGGAGTGGGCCTGCAAGGATTTGTCCGATAGAGCGAGGCAAATTTTCACTCTTGATCATCATGATTGGAAGAGGAGATGGGTGGATAGGTACTTCTTCTACATAGATGTCTTTACAGATACAGTTTCTGGACAACAGGTCCAGTGGTCACCGATATTTTAGCTTGAGGATCCAGGAGAGGAGGATCCAGTATGTATGCAGGGGGCAGGAAATCATGGTCATAATAGTGTGGGGCCAGCCTGGTGATCTTCGACAGAGGTTAGCATGGGACCTAGGGATTGTAGGATTGAGAATTTCATTGACTGGCAGAGGCGAGTGGACCTTTGTAGGGGAAAGTTGTCCTAACTTTCCATTGAGCTTCAGTATTGAGGGGAGCACACCGCTTGAGGGTGTCTCACAGATGTCTTGCAGTACCTCATTCTGGAATCACCAGGTGCAGTTGATGGAGGCCGTGTTGATCTTGGTGGGGACTTGGAGGATAGACTCATTCTGAGATGAGGCCATGTGTCATGTGCAGGAGGTTCACAGGGTTGATATCTTTCAGGATTATGCTTCATATAGTATTGCAGTTCACTTCCTGATATGGGATCCATGGGGCACAGTGTATGATTGTTCATCCTTGGATGGGTTCTACTATGTATCCCACAGGTGGACGTGGGATCCTGGTATTTTACTTGGAGGGATTTGGTTATTGCTTGGGGACAAGCAATTTTCTAGCAGGGAGTACTGTAATGTCCCCACTTTGGGACATCATTACATTGCATAGGTTTATGATGACCAGAGTAGCCAAATGGATGTTATAGTGAGTACATGGATTATTGAGAGGAATTGTGGAGTCCAGCTTGCATCGCTCATTCTATTTCATCATTATGATCCATTCCGCACAGGTTGGCTTTGGTTTCATTGCATTCCGACGTTTTCCATGATTTTGAGTATTTTGAGCTATAAGTCAATTAAATTCACTAAAGAGGTCATTTTGGGCACATTACTTGGAGGAACCTCTTAGTGTAATAGCTCATTGGAATCGGGAGGAGAAATAATACATGATGGGATGGCTAGAAGTGAGTTTCAGTGGCCAGGGAAGCCACAAGGAGAGATAAGTCACTTTTCAGAGGTAAAAAGGTTAATTAATTAATTAAAGTGATTTAATTAATTAATTAAATATTAATAAAATGAAAGTCACTTTGGAGGGAGAAGGTGAGCATGAAGTATAAAGGAAAGGAAAGGGCCTCTATTCATGGATTCATGTATGTCTATCATTTGGATATCTGGCTTCTAGCTAGAGGGCCCATCTCTTGGGGGTTTTGAGGGTTTTCACTTAACAAACCATAGAGGATGATTTGGTGGTGAAAGATTCCACCTAGCTTGTCCCAATATTGGTATCGGAGATGCAATACTCTCCCACACCATTCTAGTTCCAGATCTACTCAGTGCAGGAGGGTTCTACACCAGCCACAAACACATAAAGAGAAGGAGGGTGCACCATTGGGGGTTTCCAATAAGGGGGGCACACCATTTATTGAAGGAAGGTTCGTTGCAGGAGTTTGAGGGATCCCTTGGAGATTTGAGCACTTGGGTTTTACTTGCAAGGCCTTGGCCATGATTTCTAGTGCCTCTTGAGAGAG
>WSFP011431322.1:0-21606 GCA_009831015.1 Picea engelmannii | reverse complement strand
AAACAGGCTTTCGGTGGTTGACTGGAACAGTTCCTGGGTAATTTAACCACCGAAAGTCAGAATTTTCAGAAAAAAACTGCCTTTGGGAAAAATCAATTTTCTCAGCCATAAAATATCCGTTTCGCACGTTCCAATAGCCGATCAACATCTACAGATCGTAGGCTTTCCAATGTTACAATAATATTTGGATTTGGAACTAGGGAAGATAGTCAAAATTTCCCTACAAGATTAGGCATATTTCCTTCAAAAATGTCGGTGTGTTTTTGAGAGTTAACACCATCATTGAGCATAGTGGTTAATCAACAGTCATCCTTGCATATTAGCTGGTGAGAAGATCATATGTAATGGAGGAACCATCCACACACTAAGTATATGTTCTCCTGAAGGGTGAAGTGTCAAAGTATAAAGTATGAAAACCTAAAGGGATAAATCTATGTAGCCAGGTGTAGAAAATATACAAATAAATATCAAAAGATAGTAGTCATCCCCTATCAAGATAAAAAAATGCCATCTCTTTCCCCATCCACCAAATGCTAAACATGCAATAAATAAGTCAGGGAGGAATGGAAAGGAAATTTTGTACAAACTAGGGGACATGCAGATATCTCCATCGGAGCTATGGATGATCGTTGGAAGCAAAGAAAGGTATGTGACATCATGGTGACTCCACTGGGGCTATGGATGCTCACAGGCAGTGGAGAAACACCTGTGAGATATCTATATACACACCTGGTGAAAAATATTTATTTATCCAAAACCTATATCATCCCCAATATGGAGATACCAACATGGATCATCGACGCATTTTAAGGAAATAAACTTCATCATCATTCATCCTCCATCTACAATAGATGATATCTACTAGCCAATATGCAAGCATCACCGATGAGCCCACCACAATGGAATCATTCAGGTAATTGTTATGCATTATTCCCATAATTTTTTTAACATAAAAGTAAATTTCATGACCCCCCTATATTTTATGCTTATCAGTTAGGAAAGACCAGCAGAGATTCTCGCTTCACCCAGTGTGTAACCATTTGTTGTGCCCCCACAAAAAACTCCCAATTTTATTGTCTTAGCCTCTATCAAAGACAATAATTTGGTCCCCCCTTTAATTCTTCCAATCGAAATTCCCACACTCTCTCTCATGCAAATATCTATGCCCAATATCTCCTCACCCTACCTCACTTTACCACTTTCAATTACTCCTCAGATCACTTATACCCAATGATCTTCACTTCGGTGAGTCCCCTCTTCCTACATTGATACATAACATTCTGATGCATGCATCCTTCTTCCACCTTTGCATTAACATGACATTGGTTTTTTCATCAGTTCATCATCTACCTCCCTTTGAACTTGGATAACGTGCTATCACGCTTCTTCCAAACCTCACTGACTCACATCTTCATCATCAATGAAATTCGCATGATCAATGTCATCTCATTGATATTGGTCACATTATTATATTCATTGTCTACACGCCTTTCACCAGCTAACTCGCTTCTAGTTACATCGTTGCATCACATAACAGTGACACTCTCTCCCTTTCACTTCATTACATTTCTTATTGACGAGGTTCACCTCTTCTTCCTGACACACTACATGTTGACAAGTTTCCCTCTCTTATCACAAATGCATCAATGGAAGGATGTTGACCTCTCATCGTCGTCGAACACATCGAGGACAATCTGCTTCCTCTCGCCAGTGTTGATCAGGTCGACGAAGCCCACTTTCACCTTGAGGCTTATCTCATCCCCATCCTATCTCGGATCCCTTCTTGTTTTGTTCATTAGTCAATCTCCTTACATTTCCAATGATTAAAATCTGCATGCCTATATATACAGTTGGTCATTAATTTTCTATCTCAATTCGTTCGCTTTGGATCATAGTCATAATCAAGTTTTAGTGTTCCCGGTGGCTTTCTTCTCGCACATGGTACTAGCTTTTTTTTTTGCATTTATTGACATTAGAAATAAATATTCATTGTGGAAGCCTTGCCTAGCATCATATGGTTTAATCATAACAACTACAGGTATTTCATTGGTTTTTAAATGCACTTTGGGAGAAATTTGGTCCTTTCAGCTCCTAGACAGTGTTAAGCGCACTAGATCTCAGTTGGTAGTTTTGGTGGTTTTATAATTTTTTTTTATTAATGCATAAAATTAGTATTAATGGGTGGATCAATAGCGTGTACATCACATATGACCTAGAAACTGACGAAATTAAATTTGGATGAAGCAACAAAGAACGCGAGACCGAACTTTCATTAAAAAAAACAACTTTGGGTGCAATTTTTTCGATGTCCGTAAAAGTGATTTTTTCATCCCTAAAACAATTTAATTGTTTGATTCTTTCCATTATGATTCCAACACAACTGATGGGATCAAAATCCTAGGTCTGAAAGTGCCAAAATGATCGTCTAGGATTTCTCGCCAGGCAAGCCTCGATAGTCGTGGCCATCATTAGAAATGGATCCACTCAAATGATGGAACAACATGTTCAATTATATTGATAGAAGTGTTTCTCTGTGTTATGTGCGTTTCAAAAAATTCCACCTCAATAGGTCATTGTATGAGGAAGTTATGGGATTTTGAACTCAAACTCTCATTGTCTCTTTCCAGTTCGACACTTAGACTTTTTTCCAATTTTGCTTTCCCCGGAAGGAGAAGTTCCCTTTGAATCCTACGAAGTGATTCAAAATATTTCCCTTCATTTCCTCCAATATGTATCAAAGGATTTAGTTCAAACTCCTTCGAGCAGGTTGTAAGAGTTAGTGCAACCTCCTTCGAACATAAGAGAACTGCATCTCATAAATCGACCATAAATTTTGACTCGGGTGTCCATTTGGAGACATATTTATATCATTGGAAAGGTATTTTATAGATATAAAAATGTATAGCTATGTGATTTGAGAAATTCCTAATGCATAGTACACTTATTCCATATTGGAGGATTTATTCCAGTTCGGAGTAGTTAGTTCAAACTCCTTTGAACACAAGAAAATCACCTTTTGTACAATGCCCGTAACTTTTGACTCGGGTGTTCGTTTTGTGACTTATTTATACCATTGGAAATATATTTCTGATATCTACAACTTTCTAGTTATGTGAGTTAATAAATTCCTAATTCATGGTACAATTATTACAGGTCGTAGGAGTTAGTAATAACTCCTCCAAGAAAATCAGAGGAGTTAGTACTAACTCCTCTAAAACATGAAAAACTATGTTTTGTAAAATGGCTATAAATTTTGACTCGGGTGTCTGTTATGTGTGTTCTTAATACTATTGGAAAATTCTATTTGATATATAAAATGTCCTAGTTATATTATTTGAGAAATTCCTAACCTATGGTATACTTATTTTTGGATTAAGATCTAACACCTTGTTGACAGACTCGAAGAAAACCATAACTCGGTCGCGAGTAGAGGAACAATGAATCTAACTCAAGGAAGTTTATAAATGATACTTCAATTATTTTATTCCCCATTCATATGAATTATAATGATCAATTTTGATGTCTTATTTTAATTTACTATCATCTACTATATGTTGAGCAATGTTAGGTACCCATGCCAAGAGGGAGATGCACTCTTGTAATGCGATCTACAACCAAAGAAAATAGAATGGTAAAATGATGTCAATTGTTTTAGAAATGAAAATTAGTGAGGGGAACCGAGCTCGAAACTCCATGACAATTAACTGTGAAACTCAAGATGACGAAGATTCCCCCATACCCAAAGCCAATCTTCCTGATGCGTAAGACACATATGGCTGAAATCCATGATGACCCACTAGCACTAGGAGATAAATTCAAAATGTGACAGTTGTCCTTGTTTCTCATCATCACAAAGAGGATGAGGAAAAATGCTGGAAGACAAAAGGTCACGAAGGGAGATGAAAGGCCAAAGGTCTTATTGAACCTGAATAAATACTAGAATAGAATTGAAAGAAAGGGATTTTGGCTCTTCAAACATTGTACACTTCTGAGCTACTTTGGGAATACTGTGTCAACTAAAATTGGAGAGTTTTCCTAATATTTTCCATGTACTATTGTTGAAACTTTGAATATAGAGAAGCCCTCGGGGCCAACTTTTGACTGAGAGAAGGACTTCCATGTGTTGTTGTTTTGCTGTGAACTATTTCAAGTAGAATGTATGTTGTTCACATGGGTTGTAAGAACATGTTTGTTTATGGACTATTTTGATGCAATATATGTCGTTTTGAAATTTTTTCATTCTTTCTTATATTGCATGTCCTAAGTGAATGATCTACTAATGTATGTGATATAGTGACTTAGACTATTATGGTTATATATTAATGTGCATGTGTTATCTTACTTTATTTCTTCATTTCATCTATCTGGGTGAAGCTATTGGTAGAGTTAGTTTCATGCCACAACTCATTCACTTACATTAATTAGCTCCTAGATAGGATAGGTTATATTAGAATTAGATTAGATATGTGTTTAGATATCCTTCATATACATATTCCATTTTCATAACCACCCATCACTCACCCTCATCGGTGGACCAAGTCGCAACCGGTAAAACCAACCAGCAATGGTTTTCGAGTCGAAATCCAAATGGGTTCTCTATTCCAAACTGTAAGAGGTCTAATTGGGAATTCTTACTAGGGAGAACCCCTTACTGTTGTCGCGTGAATTTTCACCCATAAACACACAGTCTGATTTATTTTCTGATGCATAGTCATCCATATCATATATTGGTCATCAAAGTTTCCGACAAAGTATAACTCCTCCTTTAGGGCATCTACAAAGGTTGTCCAAGTGGGTTCTCTCCTTAATGGTGTAGGTTCATCCTCAGTGCACCTCTCCCAGTAACCTTCCCACCAAGATCTGACATGGAGAAGGGATTTAAGGAGTGTGAAGGTCATATTTTCACTGTCGGAGAAATTTTGGACAGAGTAATAACATTCTAGTAGATTCAACCATTTTTCTAGAGCATTCGCATCTATCTGGATTTCAAATAAGGGGATATCAAAATTGAATTGTACCTTGAAGGGTGTTGCACCTCCAAAATGGTTGCTTTTCAAAGATGCCTCGGTCACCGCGATTGGTAGTCTTTGAAGGATTTGAGTGAAGTTTTCAATCATCTCGTTCCTTTGTTGTGTGATGGATTCCTCGAGCAATGTATTGAAAGGATATCCTACTCTTTCAAATCTCTTTTCTTCCACCATGGGAGGTCATTTAGGATAGAAAGAGAGGTTTTCCTCAAGTGAAACTAGCTCAAGACCCAAATATCTATACCCTGACCTCATCAGGGATCTACTCTGAGAAATGAAAAGGAGTAGACTGCTCTAATGCCACTATCTGGATTATGATGAGAACGAAATGAGAAAAAAACAAAATATAGCAGAGAACAAAAAAATACAATGAAACCCAACTTTTTTTAATGAATAAGATAGAAAAACATTGTGGATCACAAACTGGCAGAATGGGGTAGCTTATCTCTGAAATGAAAGAGATGTTGGCTACTTTTCATTCGCAACAAGGTTTACATCACACTCCATTGCATGCTTAAAGGGAATCCTTCACCTCAATTATATATGAGAGAGTGAGAGGAGAACAATTCTCATGATGCATGTGGGATAAATTATTCTAAGTTTATAAAATTCCATAGCCATGTAAAACACTAGGACTTCCTAGGAGATCACCCATCCTAGTACTACTCTAGCTCGAGCGCACTTAACTGCTGAGTTCTAATGGAATCTGATGCATTAATGATATGTTGTAAGAATGTACATAAGACCACTAGGAAATCATTACATATAATTAACAAATGAAGATGGAATTACATTCCATTCCCCATCAAAAGGGTGAATATCATGGTTTATCAAAACCATATGCTTGAAATGTTGATTTAGTGGAAAAGGTGGATGGCCACCGAGATCCACCTAGGTAGCTAACATGATACCCTACTTCTTTGGCTACCATCGTTGGTATAAATCCTCTTCCAAACCAAAGTTGTGTGGAGAGCTTAGTAGGACCAGGCCAAAATCCCAATCCTACACTTAGTCCATATTTTCAAAAAATCACATAGTTGGTGAGGTTATTGTTGAGTTGTCAAATTGTCATCCTTTTCACCATTCAAAACACCTATTTCTAACCATTTTACCTTATCCCATCACCCATTCATTATTCATTTTGTTGTGTTTCTTCGTGAATATACCATAATAATATTACAAGTAATAAAGTAGTTAATTATCGTTATTTTCCATTATATCAATGAATTAGAAAGAATTATTGTTGGTTTCACTGATGATGGTTTTCCTATCTTGATTCATGCAACTTCTATGTAGTTCTCTGAGGTTGGAATATATATGCATCTCCAAGGAAGATTCTAAAACATAGGTTTCTTTCCTAGGGGTGATGACATGGATCTATGTTTCTTAATTCATATCCAAGCTGATTCCATAGGTCTCTGGCTCATTATTTACAATTCAAACAACTTGTGCTAGGAATAATCCAGTAATGAACTTCAGGCGCTATTTTTTAAGAAACCAAGAAGAATATGGAAAATATACGAAATGGGTTTTGTCCAGAACATCCTTAATTATGTGTCTACTAAGCAGTTTCTCCAAAAAAAATCATGGATTGGGAGATATGTGTGGTTCTTCGAAAGGGTATTTTCTTGTTGCGGTTGTTGGAAAACTACATCCCAAACAAAGAAACCAGATATAAAAGGAAACAACTCCAGCCTATTCTCACATGGTTTATGATAGATGAGTACAATGTAATATAACATTGGGTTGTTCTTCATCCAAGATCCACTAAAAATACATCAAAGCAATATTTTGTAAATCTATCCAAATCTTTGATAGTCCATATTTGGGGAATTTGGTTTCAATTCGCCTCTTGCTTATTTGTATAAAATGTATCATGGATCAGAGGATACATTCATAGATTCAGTCATATATTGAGAGGGAGAGGTTGTATTAGAGTAGTAGGGAGATTTCCAAATATTGCATAGAGTTGTTAGGATTGCTAGACCATTCATCTCTCTACAATGAAGAGATTCTTGATCATTTGATCATTGGAGCTTTTGGATATGTATTGCTGAAGATTTCTCTTTAATGAAGTTGTTGATTGTTGGTGTTTACAAATCATGGGTGGATTAAATTACTTTTTCTTTCCTTTCCACAATGTAGAATAGTTTATCTTCATTCCTTTCAATGCTTGCAGTTGTGTGGTTTTACTTCCTGCCTTACTTTCATTTTCTTATAGTTTTGTTGTTTTGTGTGAAGAGAGTGAGTAGGTTTAGGATCCTATTCCTTCCCCTACCTTTTCCTTTGGTTTGGTTTGATTTAATTTTTTTCACAAGTGATTTACTTTTCGCACGAGTGTCCTTAGATAGTTGTGTTTTTCCTTCTTTCATTTCCATTCCATAAAATAGGAAGACTATCAATGCCTTGACCTCCGCACATATAGTGTAGCATCTCTAATTTTATGAACATCCTAGTTGACAATTTAATGTAAAATATTTAATAAATTAAATAGACCGACATTTTTTGCGCCATTATCAGGGAGGTGCTAAAAGAGATTAGAGATCTGATAAGTTTTAGATTTTTTCCAGCAATTTCATTTAAGTAGAAAATTTTATATTCCCCATGCATTCTGAAAAGACCTATCAACTAGAAAAAGAGAAAAAGAAGGAAATGGAACTCCAAATAATATCTCAGATATTAATAGCAATTGAATACCCAACTACATGTCAAGTGGAGAAAATATTAATCGCAATCAAAGACCTATCTACATCTCAGGTGGATAAATCCCTGGTCGTAATCAGAAACATATCTATATCTCAAGGAGAAAGAGAAGTGAAAGGGACTCATGAGAAACATCAATAAGTAGATTTAGAAGTTGATGAACAATATCAAGGGGAAAACCCAGAAATTTTCCTTGAGCATCCTTGCCAATTTGTAGAAGAAACAAAAAAGTCACAAGAAATCATTGAGGGGGAGCAGATATTGGAACCTAAGATCAAGGATTTTCTTTCAAGTCTATCACCAGATATTCTATGCATTCATGAGAGAAATCAACAACCCATAGAATATCCTCTTGGCATGATAAAGGAGTTCATTCCAACAATTTTTAGTGAACCATAGAGCCAAGGATACATAGATCACATTGAAGCTCGGTTCCAAATGATTGTTAGCACATGACATTCCTCCAACATACAACATCTTATGGCACCAGATCAGCCAGAGTAGTCAGATCCTCATATTATGGTATTCATCAAATTATACCTTCTAAATTTGAATATCAATACATTTACAATTATTTTGTGCACATGGCTTCATTGGAAATCCTCCTACACTTGAAACAATGCTTCCTCTTTCAAGTAGAGTAGGATAGTATAGATTTGTTTGTGAAGAATTCAAAAGCAGTCCAACCTTTCATTTTTTCAAATAAGAAGGACAAACCAATTGCTGGACAACTAGGGCAGCAACAAGTTTAGCCTTCATCTTCTTAGAATATTCAACAACCATGTTTAGGTGTTGTTACTTTGTAATTTTTAGGTGTTGTTACTCCATCATTTCCAGGTAACTATTGTTACAGGATGACCAGCAGTGTGCTTGTTTAAATTTTCCCCGTACATTAAATATTCATCAGCAGTATTCATCATTTTGATCTCAAGTTCAACACATCAGTTAACAGTCAATAATCATTGGCCTCTCAACACAACATTCAACAGTCAAAAGTCAACAATCATTGGCCTCTCAACACAATAATTGAAATACATCGGTGCTATGTTTTGGATTAATAGATCAACAACATATCAATTTTAGGTTCACTTCCCTTCATTGGCATGCCTGACAACATTAGAATGTTGAGGTAAAACCTGAGGTAAAAAAAACAACTTGAAACTTTTTGATTTGTTGAAAATTTAGGGAATAATGATAAAAGACTATTGTAAACTTGGCATTCTATTTTGTTTCATCTTGTCTCTACCTTTCAAATATATTTATCCTTCATCTTCCATCATTCCCTCCTATACCTTCAATATATGGTCATGTACATAAACCAACAATATTCCCTCACATCCCCCTCTCTTTGTAAAAAAAATATTTTGGCGATGGTAGTTGTTTGAAACAGAGATTGATGATGGGTTATTGAGAACCTCTAGAATATTTCCATTTATTTAAAAGGTTATAACCAATGGGTAGAATTAAATGTTTTTTTTTTCTCTCTACAAGGAAATGAAAACAATGAGATTGAAATTTATTTGGACAAATTAAGAAGTATATTCAATTTTTTTGAAGTATTGTAGTAAGGGTTGTTGAGAGATGTTACAGCTAAAGGTGCAACAAGTGACAGTGTGGTTGTTCCTATCTAAAATAGATCTAGAATGCAAAGGGTATTCACACCCATCCCATCAAGATGAAACGGTTAGTATGAATGAGAATGGAAATCATCTACTGTATTGGTATGAGGATATGTTGTGTATGCAGTTTTGGGGAGGTAGCAGTTTCTTTGCAACCCATGGGATCTCACAGTGGACAAATGGGATCAAGTTGTCCAAGACAAGCAAAACAGGTTCATGGTAATTTCTCAATATTCACTCATTCACATTTTGTTTAAATGCATAAATTAAATTTATGATATCTTGAAACCCATGAACTTGGTTTTCACAAAAGTTGGAGAGAATCACTATAGCTAGATGAACAAATCCAATAAATTTCTCACCAAACCAGTTCATAATTTTTGAGATATTAAGCATCATCACCTTCAACCATTTTTCTTATATATTGGGATTTGTGCATAAGATGGATTTGCTTTTTGGTGTGGAGAAGAATTGGAATAGTAAAAAATTTCCTGCAAAATTTCACTAAAACCCAGTTCATATTTTATGAGAAAATGGTTTAAAAACTAAGTTTCTACTCCTATAACACATGTTTTTACTCACATATAGAAGCTTATTTGTTTGTATCTTGATATTGGTGAACTGGGTTGTCGTGATTTTCTATAGGACGAAGCATTAGATGGTGATCAATATACTCACCAAATATCTCCTCATTTTGGATTATTGTTTGCATCAAATGCCACATTCGCATTTGTTGTTACTCACTTGTTGTTACTAGCAAGTTGTAACTCATTGCTTTGTGTAACTCATCTCATGTTGTAACTCATTTCTTGTTCCAACTCATCACATGTTGTAACTCATTTCTTTTTCTTACTCATCGCATGTTGTAACACATTGCTTGTTGTAACTCATCGCTTGTTGTTGCTTGTTGTTACCAACTTCTTGTTACTCATTATTTTTTACGCATCTCCTCACTTGTTATAAATCCCTTGTTGTTGCTTATTTTTGGTTACTCCTCACTCATTGTTACTCGCTTATTGTTACTCATTGTTTCTACTCACTCACTGTATGCACCACGACCTCCTTGGACCTATTACGAATTGCTGCAACTCCACCATAATTTCTAAAAATTAGTTGAGGACTACTTTTGAAGCCATTGTTTGAATATGTTTCAGGGTGCTATTGGGAAAGAGTGTTATATTCTATTAACATCATCATTTAGGAAATAAAAGTGGTTTTGGTTACTATGCATTGAAAATGGAAGCAACATTCATCTAGGTATTGGGTTGCATGAGGACATGCAAAAGTGCAGGCATGGGGTAGATGGATCGTTGCACATTTATTACTTGGAACAACATTGTTTTCTCGACCTTCCATTTGATAGAAATTTTTTCAGTTTGGGGGAGAGGAAAATTATAAAGAGGAATAGGCTATCCCACAAAAACCTACAACAGAAGAAGCTCTTATAGAAATCATTCCTATATAAAAAACATGTTTTCATCTTGGAGTTTGGGTACGTACAACAACAGTTTTAAT
Organism: Picea engelmannii; assembly: GCA_009831015.1. Taxonomy (NCBI): domain Eukaryota; kingdom Viridiplantae; phylum Streptophyta; class Pinopsida; order Pinales; family Pinaceae; genus Picea; species Picea engelmannii. The sequence goes on along the minus strand of WSFP011431322.1, from coordinate 10,742 downwards.
TTTTTAGTGGACAACAATATCTTTCAACATTAATGACACAAGAAAGCCCTATTATTGTTACACAAGAACCAGCAATAGGAAAACCTTTTGTTGTTACACAAGAACCAATATTAGGTCACATCACCATTTCATTAGTTATGACTTATTGTTGCTACTCTTGTTATAACATTGTTGTTGTTGTTGTTGTTATTGGTTGATACAAATGTATTTGGTTGCATGAGGACATGCAAAAGTGTAGGTATAGGGGAGATGTTGAGTGGTCAAATTGTCATCCTTTTCACCATTCAAAACAACTATTTCTAACCATTTTACCTTATCCCATCACCCATTCATTATTTTTTTGTTGTGTTTCTTAGTAAATATACCACAATAATCTTACAAGTAATAAAGTAGTTAATTATCATTATTTTCCTTTATTTTTTATGAATTACAAAGAATTTGTGTTGGTTTTACTAATGATGGTTTTCCTATCTTCATTCTTGTAGCTTCTATGCAGTTCTCAGAGGTTGGAATATCTATGCATCTCCAAGGAATATTTTGAAACATAGGTTTTGTTCCTAGGCGTGATGAAATGGATCTATGTAGCTTAATTCATACCCAAGTCAATTCCATAGGTATCCATCTCATGATTTACAATTCAAACAACTTGTGTCAGGAATAATTGAGTAATGAACTTCGGGCGTGATTTACAAACAAATGAAGAAGAATATGGAAAATATGAAAAATGGGTTTTTTCCAAAACATCCCTAATTAGGTGACTCATGAGCATTTTCTCCAAAAATATTGTGGATTGGGATATACGTGTGTTTATTCAAAAGGGTGTTTTCTTGTTGTGGTCATTGGAAAATTGCATCCCAAACAAAGAAACCAGAAAGCAAAGGAACCAACCCTAGCCTATTCTCATACGTTTTATTATAGATAAATCCAATGTAATATGACCTTGAGTTCTTCTTCAACCAAGATCCACTAAAACTACATCAAGACAATATTTTGTAAATCTATTCATAGCTTTGGTAGTTTGATTTGGTGAAATTGGTTTCAATTCTCCCCTTGCTTCTTTGTATAAAATGTATGGACGGATCAAAGGATATAGTCATATATTCATTCATATATTGAGAGGGAGAGGTCATAGTACAGTAGTAGGGATAATTCCAAAGATTGCAGAGAGTAGTCAGGATTGCTAAACCATTCATCTCTCTACAATGAAGAGATTGTTGATCCATTTGGCCATTGGATCTATTGGCTACATATTTCTAAATATTTCTCTTTAATGAAGGTGTTGATTGATGGTTCTTACATATCATGGGTAGATTTAATCACTTTTCCTTTCCTTTCCGAAATGTAGAATAGTTTAATTTCTTTCCTTTCAATGCTTGCAGTTGTGTGGTTTTACTTCCTTCCTTACTTTCGTTTTCTTACAATTGTGTGGTTTTGTGCAAAGAGAATGAGTAGGTTTAGGCTCCTATCTCTTCTCCTACCTTTTCCTTTTATTTGGTGTGATTTAATTTATGCACAAGTCATTTACTTTCCACACGAGTGTCCTTAGATAATTGTGTGTTTCCTGCTTTCATTTCCATTCCATAGGATAGGAAGACTATCAATGCCTTGACCTCCGCACATAAAGTGTAGCATATTTAAGTTTACGAACATCCTAGTTGAAAATTTAATGTCAAATATTTAATAAATTATATCAATCGACAATTACCATCATATTCGTTGGTGCTTAGTTGATGACATCACTATGATTTCTTCGAAGGATCTCTTTTGATATAAACCTCCCTATATCAAAATATTTAATGTAATGACCTTAGATTGCACATCATACAAGTTAATATGAACGCTTATGGTTACACGTATAGGAATTTGATACAAACCCCTCTGGTTCACCGGTGAATTTTTGAAGAACTACTCTTACTCCATCGACGAACTTCATGAGATTGTCTCAGTTTCTAACCCTACTTTCCGTCGAAGTTACTATGAACCATGTCGATACAAAATTCACCCATCGACACCCTTCGAAGGATTCTTTCCATATACACCAAATAACTTGTCACTAACTTCCCCGATAAGTAGTTCCACACATCGACAAAGTTCCTTTGATCTATCCCAAAACATACCTGAGTGCTTGTAATATTTACCTTCGGTACCATGTCTAGTCATTTCGACGTACTTAGTACCAATTGCATCAGGACTACTTAGCCATTCGGGACAAGTTCCATCAACTTCTCTAACCTTGAATTTCTTCATTGGCAGAGTTGAAAACAACTTCATCGAGTCCACCTGAATTTCTTTCCAATCTAAGCATGTCTCCCTCATATTCTCACCATGTATTAGATCATATTGTCTTCTTCAGATGATGAAATCCCTCCTAACATTGAATTGAGTGATTCCTTAGGTAGCTATGCAAGTTTTCATTAATAAATTCACCTTGAACCCCTATTATCACTCAAGAGATCAATCCTTCACAAAATTGTCATAAATAATGTTTTATGTTGTTGTTATGTCTTATTTTATTGTTGGTTTTATACACTAATTATGATTATGTGTCACAGATTTAGATATGTTGTCACACAAGAAGACAACCAACAAGGTACCCATGACATAAGCTTCCGGAAGTGGAAGTTGATAAGAGGGAAAAATTGATTCCCTAGGGGTGGTATATGATGATACTAACAGACTCTTAGAAAAAGGGGAAAATTCACTCAAATGGGGTGAGGTTTTTTAGATGTTCAAGAAGAAAATATTCCTTGTGGATGTTGAAGATCAGGATGATCTCAAAATATTCAAAAGCATCCAGAGGTCAACATTTCATAGGTTGGCAACCTGTGCAATAGTTTTCCCCAGTGTAGATGCAATTCCATGGATCCTCAAGCATGTATACCTTAACAATCGATACATACTCGATGATAGGGGGAAACCTATTGCATCATTCCAAGCAGTCGAGCTAGATAAGTATTATCATTTGGAAAATAGAAACCAATCACTGAATGAGGAACTCATCAGAAATTTCCCACACAAGGCAAAGCACCTATTCAAAATTTGGTACAAGACAAATAAAAATTTCAAGCTCATACCATCTAGAGACTATCTGACCTCTTCACTGAGAACACCATATCAATACATTGTGGCGATGTTTTTCATATTATATGGAGAGAAATATGCTTCCAAATTCACTATAACCCTAATTCCCCTTATCTACTATTGTGTCGATTAAGGGTCATCATTTCATTGGGCTAATATCCTATCTGCAAGCTAAGAAGAATCCATCATAGTCGTCAAGGAGACTCCTCCCAGCAAATTCCCTAGATTTCATATGTCTTCTCATCTATTGGAAATTATGTGCATGTGACATCAATACCCCAATATGGGTTGGGCTTGGAAACCAACCGACCCATCTATGCATATCTACTTAAAGGTTCTCTAGGAGAAAAAATACAAAACAAATTACCATATGATCTGCGACCACTTCCTAGCTCCCCTATTTGAGCTCATCTTTTGCGCACCAACTCTGTGTATGACCAATAAAGCACTAGCTATAATATGAAATAATGGAGACTAGTACCTCATGGAGCATGACACCTACATAAGGATATATGAGGCTACCAAAGCTCCCCATTTGCTTGTGAGATTTGTGTCTGACAGATTAGTACTCCAAGAAATCACATATCAAACTATAAATCCACATAGTCAGGGTAGCACTGTATCGATATAAGAAGGTTATCTGGTCCCCATTGTCATTATGGGTCTTCCCATATTCATTCATAAGAATTAATAAATCCCAAGAAGAGGTGGACATGTTGTTGTCTTTCTACTTCGAAGAAGCAAGGTTTTGGAGACACAATCCCAAGAAAGTGGTCAAGGATTATTGCAGCCAAATCAAACACACTTGGGAATATACTTTGGCTACTTAGGAGGAGGAACAAGTTCACTACAGAGCTTGAACTTATGATAAATTCATTACCAGGAGGTAGGAAAAACATATAGGAAGGATATTCAATGAGGAGAAATCCCATGAAGAATCCAGAAAAAGAGACGAAGAAGAGGAAACATCAATCATAACTACATATACACATTATGAATCAGCGGAGGAGGAGGAATCAATAGATGGCAAGAAAAGAAAAGTTCCAAAAGAAAAAGGAGGATGTTGTTAAGAAGAAGAGAAAGATTGAAGAAGCCAAAGCAAAGGCAAAAGTTGATGCAACGACAATAGTAGAAGTGGAAGCAGAAGAAAAGGAACTATTTGAGAAAGAAGCAAAGGATGAAAGAGAAGAAAAATATACAGCTAAAAAGGAAGCCACAAAATAAATAGCAGCATAACGGAGAGAAATAGATGAAGTCACATCTAAGGAAGTTGAAGAGGAGAAACAAATAAATGATGAAGAGGCTCTAAACAATGACACCTCTCCAATGGACACCGACCTCCTAGAAACATCAACCGAAGTTCCTAGCAGTCATCCATAATTTGGTGGAATGGACTTGGGTCTTTGCACCCCATACAATTCAAGCAAAGTGGTGAACTTGAAAATTTCAAATATGACAAATCCATTGGAGGTAATGTGTAATAGAAAATCAGGTAGGTACCATTCATAGGTGGCAATCCATTAGAAGTCCTCACAGAGACTATTATAAAAGAAGATGTCGGCCAAGATCCACTCTCCATTGCATCAGTTGGCACTGCCTTCACCACAACAATAGAGAGGAACCTCAAAATTGCGTTCAACCAAAACCAAGAAAAAGATAATAGGATAATAGAATTGGAAGAACAACTCAAGCATGAAAAGAAAGAGGAGGGAATTCTGAGAGAATTTAAAGCATGCGTCAAAAATGTCAGAACAATGCTTGAAGAGGATATTATTGATATGTATGCCCATCTGCATGTCTTCCAATAGGTTGTATCTAGCATAATGGAACAACACATTCATGTGCATACCAAAAACATCCAACTCGCCACCATCAGAGAAGGTTTAGATGACATAAAAAGATGGATCTCTAAGAATCCAGATGCTCCAGTTGAGATTCCCCGCCCCTCATAGGTATAAAGAATAATCTATTACACTTTTCTTGATCGATGCTAGAAATAAAGGAAGAGAAAATAAAAGGAAATGACAAGATCACTCACCCTTTGTGCACAACTTCATAAAGACACACAAGTATTGACGCATAAGAGTTTCCTTCTACCCGTCGAGGAACTTGGGAAAATGATTTCAATGGAGTAGCTCCTCGAAAAATTCTAGCAACACGTAAACCAAAGGTGGGAGAAAGCTAAAGAGGATATGAAGGTAAGAATTGAGCTAATGGAGGAACATCTCATCCAACCATCCAAAGTTCAGATGATGATCTAGTAATTCATGGCCAACCTGGTGAGGGACATGACAAATCTCACTGGAAACTTAGACTCCCATGAAGCTGCACTCAAGGATATTTTATATCACTCGATGGTCAGCATGAAGTTTGGGAAGCATATGTCAAAGACAAAGGCACATGAATGGGACAAAATAGAAAATTCATATTTTCTAACAATTGTATTATATTTTGTCTTTTTCCAACTACTCCCAGCTTCATCCTCATTCTTACACATGTCAATATCCAATGGGGGAAGCTGAAAGGTTTTGTAACTACTTCTTGTGGAATTCAAGAGGACATTTTCAACAATTATTAGGATTTCTATAAGTAAAGGGAAAGACCCATTTTGATGGGGCTCTTCAATCATTGTACATTCACTAAACTATTTTGGAGAAAATATTGTGTTAACTAATATTGAGAAGCCCTCAAGGAAATTTTTGATAGAGAGAAAATTTTTTGTAAATGGTTGCTTGTTTTGAACTACTTTCAGTAGATTGTGTATTGTTTACATGTGTTGTAAGAAATATTTTTTCCTACAGGCTTTTATTATGCAAATTGATATTGTGCTCACAACTTTTATATTCTTTCTTATGTTTTGTCCTAAGATTACGAGTCGCTTGTGTATGAGATAGCATGATTTAGACTAATGTTATTACATATTTTCATACATGTATTATCTAACGTTTATACTTCATAACAATTATTTGAGTGAAGTTATTTGTAGGGATTAATTCATTTTCAGCTACTCATTTGGTTATTGTAGATCACTCCTAGCCAGGATAGGATAGATTAGATTTATTTTTTCATTTAGTTAGATCATATATACATTTCCATTACATCCATAAACCACCAAATCACCCCTCATACCAGTAATGGCAGTCGATCTAGAATCTGGATGGGTATCCTAAACCAAACGATGCATAGTCTCATTAGGACCGCATACCGGGGAGTGCCCCTTACTGTTGAAGGGAAATTTCACCCCATCAAAATTCTCATAATAGCCCCCATCTACACCTGCCACCCATACATAATCTATTTTGAAATTTATGCACAATGATAAAATTATTTGTTACAATTGTAACTACAAGTACATTTCAAGAAACTAATACCTAGTTTTAGGGATTAATTTCACTAAGTTCAACTCATGATACCAATTTTTTAAAGGTTGCATATAATAAGGCATAATGAATTCCTATTTAAAAGTACATAAACACGGGAGGGAAACTTGAAGTTGTTGGCAAAGAATAAGAACATTATCACATAAATTGTGTTGTAAAATATTTGTAGAAGTTTTATTTAATTTTTGTTAACAATGTAACGCAAGCCATAAAATAACCTGGGCTTGTATCCCACTTAAATGGATTTTTTTTTGTTAAATCATGATGCTTTCATGACAAAATGATGAAATATTTTATCCAATTTCTTATCAAAGATAGAAATTAAAAAAAAAAAATAGAAATATTTGTATCACACAAAATGTCATGATTTTTCTCATGGAGCAACATTTCCAAGAGATTGATTCTCAATAAAAAGCATTAGTTGGCCTATCTACAGATAATTAATGTAATTGACTTAGAGTATAGATACAAATTTGATAATGATGGGATTAGTCAATGTGGAGAGATAGTATTTATTCCAGTAGTAAATGTTACCCTTTCTTTGATTCTCAATTCAGATATAGTCACATCATTCCCAATCCCAACATTACAAATAAATTTAACTCCATGTCACCAACAACAGGTAGTGAAAAACGATTATGGTTAAGTAGTATTAATACTATTTGGTGGAATTCCCATGATTTTAAACTTATGGTTCTTGAGTGGAATTTTGTGTTCAAAATATTAATGGTTAGAAAATAAATTCTAACCAAATATGGTCTTATGGTTTATATAATTATGCAATGGCAAGAAAATTTTCTTATACACATATTTTAGAATTTCAAGTTTACTATAAAAGTATTTTATTATATATGGCAGTAGTTTCAAGATATATTATGTAGGCCCACACATGAAAGAATGTATATCTTCTTATCCCCAAGGGTTATCTCAGTTGGTTGAACCATCTTTCCAAGGCATGTTGTTGATGAGGAGGCCATAGGTCACTAGTTAAATGTGATTGAGTCCCTTATTGGATTACTGAGAGGGGGGGTGAATCAGTAATAACGTAATTATAACCTTTTTTCTCCAAATAATCCAAGTGTTATATCAATGTAGAATTATTATCCAATAATGAGCAATAAGAAATGAACAATCACACACATACACAGTACACCAGTGTTTTACATGGAAACCCATATAGGGAGAAAACCATGGAATTCTTTTTCTTATATGTCTTGAAGAATTACATTCATTGAAAGCACCAACTTCCTTTGTTTTCTAGCTACAACTGGAAGGAGGCTCCAACCCCCTAGTTTCTCAGGCTACAACCCGAGGGAAGCTCCAACTCCCCAATTCTTTGGCTACAACCAGAAGGAGGCTACAACCCGAGGGAAGCTCCAACTCCCCAATTCTTTGGCTACAACCAGAAGGAGGCTACAACCCCCTATGTTCTCCAGCTACAGCCAGAAGGTGGCTACAACCACCTGTCCTTGCCTCATCCAACCGCCTTGAAGTATAAGTAGAATGATGGAACCACTGTCAACCTGTCATGGTGAGATACACTATTGTACAATTGTATCAACATGTACCACTAACCTGTATCCAATATGTACAATTTCCCTGTAATCAATCTGTACTTGAACTGAACATGTATCTACAAAAATACAACAGATATGTGACCTATAGTGTTGCAGCCCATGTATGTATGCACTCTATTAGTTATGCAACACACATATGTACACTCCCTAACTTTTATGCAGCCTATGTATTCCTTCTAGAACTAGGGTTTCCTTTCACTTGAAAACTTCTGACCCTCTGTAACTTCTTTCACATAGATTTGTAACCTGTCACTGTATCCAAACTATAACTTTACATTGTGCATGCATTCTCATACATAACATTAACTCAATACAAATATGTCTCTCTCTATTCATGTGCCATATATGTGTGTGAAATCATGAACACGTATACTTTAATTCACATGATCTTAGTCATCAAACCCTTTATGATATCCAGCCTCTCAAAACATCAAAAAATACAAGATCTCAACCATGTACCATAAAAACCCTTATCCATATACCAATAAATACAAGATGTTCCTCAACAAGAAGTATCAATGATAAATATACCAACACTATATTTCTGTAGAAGATCCCATGTAGCCACTAGTCTCTCTAGGGTGAATCCTCAAATCTCCATTTCCATTCCTCATTCATACATCAAAATCCAACTATTATAGAAGTAAGATATACCTTTTGAACCAATGGATGGATCTGATGTATCTAAGCACTTTAGACCTTCCTGGAAGCTTGATCTCAAAATCTAGAGCCTATACATCTTCATCTTCTCAAGTTTCCATGGCTTCACCAACATGTACTCACCTTGTACACAGATAACCCACGTACATGTACACACCCTATACATAGACAGTCTGTGTATGTACGCACCCTATTCACAGATGTCCCACATACATGTACTCACCCTATACACATATAACCTACTTACGCCTCAGAAAATAAGGTTTTTGTATTCCCTGTAATTCTGAGAATTTCATTGTCAACCCTTCATGCTACCTCAGATGTTCACCACTTTAGATGTATCCATAAGTATTTACAATAGGATTTACACAAGAAAATAGATATACAATATGTACAAGTGTGTCCTTAATGAGTGAGCTTTACCTCTTATTTATATCTTCATGTAGCCTTACACTTTCCTTGTTTTATGGCTTCTCCATTAAAAATAATTTATTTTGCAAGACACTTTGACTCTTGGGGGCTTCTATAAGACTCATGAGGGTTCTCCAAATTCATATGGTCATAACTCTCTAACCATGAGGAGTTATGTGATGTTCCACATACCTCCAGAAATGGCATGACAAGCACTATGCATCTAGGATAGTTTCACTAACAAATTCACTTTCCTTCATCTCATTATTCGACAATTAAGCAGGGGTTCTCTCACTCCACAAAGAGTTTTCCTGTGAGGGATTTCACCATAAGGGGACCACTTTGGAGTTCATCCATATTTACTTCTTATCAACCATGACAAGACAATAATGAATCATCTTTACATCAAATAATCATGGGTCCATTACCCAAACCTTTGTGTTTTGGGGCTTTCTTCAAGGATTGACATCAATGACAACCAACCTTAATCAACAATATCTCCCTTTGGAATTGATGGAAACATTCTGATGCAATACTAAAATCATATCACTCATTCTCCCCCTGGAACCATGCCTCTGTCCTCTTCATCTGATAAATCTGCTCCTCCTGGAACCCTACCTCTGTCCTCTGCATCTGATAGATCTACCCCCCCTGGAACCATGCCTTTTTCCTCTGCATCTGATAACTCTCTACCCCTTTATCGTCAATGGAAAAGGTATCTTTACATCTGGGGCTTCTCCCCCTTACTGAACTGTCCTCTTGTGGTGCTTCCTCGTGTACATCTAAGACAAATAATATAAGCATTCCAAAAAACATTCATTTTGGAGTAGCAATAACTCCAAGTCTCTAGCGAAGATATTCAAAGGTTTCCCGTGGAAGTGGTTTTGTAAATATGTCTTCCACTTATTCTTTTGTTCCCACATACTCAACTCCGATGTTCTTTTCTGCAACCTACTCCCATAGAAAGTGATACTTGATTGGAATGTGCTTTGTCTTGGAGCACATCACCAGGTTCTTTGAGATACTAATGGTGCTTGTATTATCACAATAGATTGGAATGGGCTCATCATACTCAACCTATATATCTATCAGATTTTGTTTCATCCAAAGAACTTGTGTACAACATGATGTTGTTGCAATATACTCTGCCTCGACTGTAGATAAGGATACTGATGATTGTTTCTTGCTTAGCCATGATACTAAACACTCACCCAAGTAGAATGCAGCTCCACTGGTGCTTCGTCGGTCATCAATACAACCTGCCCAATTTGCATCTATGTAGACAATAAGTGATAGATCATTTCCTTTTGGATACCATAATCCAAACTCTTATGTTCCTTTGAGATATCTAAAAATCCTCTTCACTGCTAATACATGTGATTCCTTTGGTGCTGCTTGAAATTGTGCCACCTGTTCAACTGCCTGCATTACATCTGGTCTGGATGTTGTCACATATAGTAGGTTGCAAATCATTGACCTATATTTCCTCTGATTTGTAGACTTTGAATCATCATCTTTTATCAACTTGCAACTGGTTTGCATGGGAGTGATAATTCGTTTGGAATCTTCCATTCTGAACCTCTTTATCATTTCTCTGATATACTTGGTTTGAAAAATAAAAATTTCTTGGTTT
>ML866339.1:8465-21607 GCA_009831015.1 Picea engelmannii | reverse complement strand
AAAGACAAAAATATAAGGAATTCCTTTCAAATTGCAATTACTTGAAAAGAAAAAAAGAAAGCATAAACTTTTGTTGGAGTGTTTTCAAAAGTAGATTGAAAAAACTTCATTTCATCGACAATAAAATTAATATTGCTTGTTTTTGAAGTGCTTAGTTCTCATTATAAATGAGTAAAGAACTCCCCTCCCTGCTTTATCTAGCTTTCATCGAAAATGAATTATTGCATTGCATCATTCTTTGCACCTTTTTGGAGTTGAGTCCTTTAAACATCATCAGTTTCACTACCACACCCTTGAGTAAACCAACAACCATAAAATCAAGCACTTAATAAAAATGATCTAGAAACTCTTATTTTTAGGGCCTGTACATCAACATTAGATCATGATAGAGCTTTGTAATAGGCTGTGAGGTGAACTCTCTAAAGAAACCAAAACCAACTTAGAATCTACCGACAGGGAGAGAAAATCCAATTTTCGTATAAGAATAGCTCTAACACCCCTCTCATAGAGATGCTAAACACGAGGTCGCGTGTGGGTGAGTAGTGAAGATTACCCCTCTGAGGCTTAACCGAATGTAGTGGAAGGATCGTATATTGGGGGTTCTTCTTGAAGCGTCACTTGTATCATTAGGTATTAGTGCTTCGTGAATCTCGAATCCATTCGAGGTCCTCAGGAGTTTACCGGTCCTCTTGTTTTCAGTCCTCTAGAAGAATTTCAGACTTGATATCCTTCCCATATGTTCAATCTCAATTGTTGAATGTACCCTCCCAGAGGCTGAATGCAAGTTGGTAACCCTAGTGGCCATAATCCTTAGGGTGTATACACAAGGTGACGGTGAAGGGGAGTCTTCATTGTACCTCGGTCAGTCGTTGGTCAAACTCATTCGGGCTCCTTGGAGGGTCACCCGCGACTCTCACCGTAAGGGAATTTGCACCAGGGTGTAAGTCCGTTAAGCAGGTCACCAACATAATTGATCCACCTGCTCATCCTAGTTCGTTCTCATGTGTTCCCGCGATGTTGGATTTCATCACCAACTAGTACATTCATTGTGAGAAGTTATTGGTTTATTTGGTTTGCTTCCTAGATTTTATAGTGCTTGTTGTTTGTTTTCTTAGAGGACCTTAGGGTTGAGTATGTATCTATGGCATGAGCCCCTGGGTATACCAATGAAGGAATCCACTTTCCAGGGATATCGATTGTTTCTCCTTCTGCGGGACACGTTGGTCCACCTTACATTGCAACTTTGACTCTTCATGGTCTCATGATTGGGTTATCGATTTGGTTGTTTTCCACTCTGGTGAATGTCAATTCTCCTAGTGATTCGTATGTAAACACTCCACTCCTAGATCATCAACCTTATGTCGATCCTCTACCTTCTTTTCCCATAGGGTCTTCTTGCCATTCTTCCTCTTTGCCTAGTGAAAGCTATACAACTAATAACCAGGTGGACAAGAAGAAGAAGAAATGAAAGATTAAGAAGAAGAACAATAAGAAAGAGGGAAAGATTCCAACCACTGCGAGACATGTTGGAAGTGATCAACTAGCCTCTAGGGATCATGCTGGGATATTCCTACTCCTAAAAGGCCCTAGGAATCCATCTCGATGGAATACATGTCGGGCCTTCCGTCAATCAAGCAAGGAAATCACTATGTTTTTATGTTGGTTGATCATTTTTCTAAAATGGCGATTATGGTCACCTGCAAGAAGAGCATCACATCAAAGGCCACTGCCAATCTCTTCTTCAAATGAGTGTGGGTACATTTTTTGATACCACAAACCATCATCTCATATCGGGACAGACGGTTCCTCGACATATTCTGGTCGAGCCTCTGGTCACTGCTGGACACCAAGTTCACCAAATCCACTGCTTTCCACCCCCAAACGGATGGCCAAACCGAGGTCATCAACCTGTTGATCATGCATATCCTACGCATGTACAATTCCAAGCATCATCGTACATGGGATGAGAGTCTTCCCTATGTTGAACACAACTACAAAAGAGCCATGCATAGCTCAACTGACCACAACCCCTTTCATGTGGGGTTGGGATTTCAACCATTGGGTCCCATGGACGTTGCACTACCCCTTCTGGCCACCTAGGAAGACTCATCCCATGCTCAAACTAAAGCCGACAAAGCTAACCATTTCATTGATTGGATCCAGCACATCTTCCATAAGGTTCATGATATTTTACAGAAGTCCAATTCCAAGTACAAGCAGCGCCATGATCAACACCAAGTGACACACAAGTTTTGGGTGGGAGATAAAGTTTGGTTGCACTTGCAGAAAGAACCCCTTACAGGGCCCCATCGGAAGCTTCGTCTACTCCACTATGGACCTTATACCATCACCAAGGTTGTGGGTGACAATGCTTTTGAGCTCAACATTCACCCCTTCCTTCACTTGCACCCAATGTTTAATGTGGACCTCCTTCAGCCATAATTTCCACCCTTATTGGACGCCTCAAAGGTAGAAGAACAATTGACACCAACATAGATCAACCTTGACTACATGGAACATGCATCCACTGATCAAATCGTGGACACACATATCAAGGGCACTCCCCAACAGAAGTTTCAGCTTTTCGTGTTGTCAAAGCAGGGCAGCTCCTGCACCAAGGCAAGTGGCTCACCCGGGGCTATGGAGACCATTGCTTCCTAAGGGGGGAGGATTAATCCAGTTGTATATTGGTTTCCACCCACATATTCCAACTCTCTCACATAGAGATTTCATCTTGGCAGTTTCAGTTTTCATCTCGATAGTTCTTTTTTCTAACTTTTTGGGTCCCAAACTTTCGCGGTCATTTTGAGGCCCTAAACAACTCTTTTTGGGCCCGCCACAGTCACATTGTAGACAATATTAAAGTGTGATGGAATAATGTGTATTCCTCGAATAGACCTTTCCAACGAGCTATCGTGCACCTAAAACAAAGATCGTATGCAAAAGTTACGACCCCGGGAAGTTGATGTACCAACTTACCCCAACGGGGCCCACATGACTTTTGGTGCTTCATCTCCTAGGGTTAGGTTTTTGGATGTCTAGGGTTTTGGCATTCATGTTTAATTTGAAAAGGCCTTTGGAGCCTCATGGTATTCATGTTCTTGCGAATGACCACAGCTATCACATCTCTTCTCAGACATAAGCCGCCACCATTCTAGCAAGCTTGTTTCAATCTACATTTTACAGTTTCAACATATTTCCTTATTGAATAGAAGCAAAGTTTTATTGTATCTCTGTTATTTTTCATTTTATTTGTGTGTTAATAATATAGATCTATATTCATTTCATTATGCTCATAAAATTCGGATCACCTTCATCACAGATCTTGATTTCTCCCAGAGCTTGAGAGGATTGAACATGATAATTTTAGGTCCACCCTAAGTGAGATGGTTGGTCACATCGTGGTTTTGTTAGATATGCATGGTATATATGTTGAAGGAAACATGGTGAACATTTCCCCTACCATCACGACCGACATCTCTAGAACCCCTAGTAAAATAAAATAAAAATGTATATATTGATGCAGACTGTTCACCTGAAGAAATTCAGATTTACACCGATCTCTTTAAGGAATTATGAGATGTATTTTCTTGGTCATGTGAAGAGATGTTAGGGATCAACCCCAGTATTATCGAACATGAAATTAAAACTTATATGAATTCTAAGCCCGTTCAACAATGACCTAGGGTTGTAAATCATAGGAAGACCCCCGCTATTAAGGTAGAGGTGGAGAAGTTTCTTAACGTTGGCTTCATCTACCTAGTTCCCTTGATCGAATGGGTATCCAATCTCATTCTTATAGATAAGAAGCAAGGAACTGTCCATGTATGTATGTATTTTAGGGACCTAAATAAAGCCTATCCTAAAGATAACTTATCCACTCCATTTATTGATGAGTGTGCGAGAAGCAAATTCTTTTCTCTTATCGACAAATTTTCAAGTTATAATCAAATTCTAATTAAACCCGAGGATGAACATAACACGGCATTCATTTGTCCTTGGGGTACATTTTCATACTGGAAAATTCCTTTCGGTCCTAAAAACATCAGAGCAAATTTTCAATGTGCCATGACCTTCACGTTTCACAACCTCAAGCATATAGTTGAGGCCTATCTAGATGATCTCGCTGCTCATTCTCGCAAGAGGGTTAATCATTCAACTCACATTCGACTAGTATTTGAAAGATGTCGCTATTATCTCATTCAGTTGAACCCTCACAAATTCATCTTTTGCATTAGTTATGTCCATCTTTTAGTATTCATAGTTTATGAGCATTGGATCATGGTGGAATCCATGAAGGTTGAGATGATACTTCGATTGCCTCCCCCGCGTAATATTCAACAGATTTAGGCTTTACAGGGGAAGGCTAACTTTCTGCATCATTTCGTAGCTAACTATGCCAATATAACTAAGGGTTTCATAAGTCTCTTGAAAAAGGACACTTCGTTCATATAAGATGAGAGAGCCCGGGAATCCTTTTATGCTCTTAAGAAAGCCTTGGTATCAACACCCCTGTTGAAGCCCCTAGACTACAGTAGAGATTTCTTGCTTTATATTTCCGCGTTAGAAGGGACGATTGGTATTTTTCTTGTTCAAGAAGATGACAAGATCCATGAGCACGCTATCTATTACCTTAGCCAAAATATAATTGGTCATGAACTTAAGTACTCTCACGTAGAGAAGCTAGACTTAGTAGTCATGAACTTAATCTTTGAACTTAGTGGTTCAAAGATTACGTCACTATATCTTACTCTACAAGACTACCATAGTTTTTTATATCAATCCATTTCAATACGTACTTACAAGGTGTATCATAGGGGGGAAATACAATAAATGGATTGTGATTTTACAAAAGTTTGATCTTGATTTTTCCTCCGCGAAATCCAAAAAATCGCTAGTTTTTGTGGAACTGATGTCAGACTTCCCTAGACAGGATGAGGATATTTTTCATGATGATTCATTCACTGATGAACACATATTTCTTATCTCATCTTTGGACCCCTGGTATGAAGATGTTCTAATCTACCTTCAAACTCTAAAACTTCCCCAACATCTTTCAAGAGACGACCGACGACGTATACGCCATCAGGCCAAAAGCTACCTAATTATCGGCAACACGTTGTATCGTCGAGGGGTGGATGTTATTTTACGTTATTTTTTTACTCACGAGGAGGTTGAAGGTGTTCTCAATGACTGCCACAGTGGGGCATGTGGTGGTCACTTATCCGGGCTTACGAAAACCCAAAAGATATTATGAGCTGGTTATTTTTGGTCGTCAATTTTTAAAGATTGTGTAGAAGCGGTCAAGAAGTGTCACCCTTGCCAAGTGTTCGCTCGTAATATGCGCTCACACCCTGCCCCTATTCACCCTGTACTTATCGTCGGTCCCTTCACCAAGTGGGGGGTGGACTTCATGGACTGCAACTCAGCCTTGGCTGGGGGGCACCTTCATATTATCGTGGTTGTGGATTATTTTACTAAGTGGGTTGAGGCCATGCCTACTGTTAAATTCAATGGTGAGGTTGCAATGCTTTTCGTATTCAATAAAATTATATCTTGGTTCGGAATCCCAAAGGAGATTGTTACTAATCATGGTAGTCACTTCCAGAATGAGATGATGACAAAGTTAGCATCAAAATTGGGGTTTAAGAACGATCATTCATCCCCCTACTATCCCCAAGAAAATGGACAAGTAGAGGTCATGAATAAATCTCTAAAATCCATTTTGCAAAAAATTGTCAGCCAGAGTAAATCTGATTGGCACGTGATGCTTTACCCTGCACTATGGGCATACCGAACCATGATAAAGCCTTCAACCGGTTTCTCATTGTTTCAGTTAGTCCACGTAGTGGAGTCGATCCTTCCTATTGAATGTGAAATCCCTTCCCTTAAGTTGGAAGTAGACCTCCTACCTAACATGACTGATCTCGAAGAACACCCCATACACTTAGAGCAGCTCGATGAGCAACATCGAGATGCCACTATAGCTATCGAGGTAAATAAACAACATGTTAAGGTCCAGTATGACAAGTTTGTTTGTCCCCGGCAATACGCTGAGGGTGACTTGGTTCTTCTTTATGACCAAGCTAAGGAACCGTTGGGGGCAAGAAAATTTAATCCCATGTGGCACGGTCCTTACATCGTGAGACATGTCCTCGAAAAAGGAGCCTACAAGTTACAATATTATGAAGGGAATGTGTTGGATGAGCCCAGAAATGGGATCTACCTTAAAAGATATTACGCTTGAGCCCTCAAGCTCGATCATGACTTTTGTATACTAGTGTATGTTAGTGTATATATTTTTCTCTTTATTCTTTTGTGTCGTCGGCTTGCTTATTGAGTTTTCCCTTGGTTGGAATATGTCAATTGGATCTTCGGTGTTCTTAGGATTCACGGACGGTGCCAGTCGTCATACTCGGAACATGGCTTCCAACACTTGGGTTATCTATTCACCCAAGGGACAACCGGTGTATTCATGAGGCGTTTGTCTGGAGCCATCCGCGAACAATGTCGTTGAGTATAGCGTCGTTATAGAGCTACTATGTGATGTCATATCTCATGGTGTTTTATCTTTAGAAGTTCATTTGGATTCCCAATTAGTGGTATGTTAGTTGAAATGTAGTTATTAGATAAGATATCCTACATTACTCTGACGTTTCCTTCGGGTACGACTTTTGGAATGATATTTTGATTTTATTTACTTATAATCATATACCTAGAAGTTCTAATCAAGTATCCGATGCATATGCTAATTGCATTTTAGATTGGCATCTGTCACATAACTAAGTAAGGAAAACACGCATTCATACATTCATCCATTGTAAGATATGCAAGTAAAGCCGAAGACCAAAATATTTTTTATATTTCATCCATTAAGTCCAAAAAATATGGTGTCATAGTACAAAATTAGGCTTGTGGCCTTAAAATACATATACGACCACTACATCACATAACCCTGACATCTAACCCTGAGGTCCTAGATGTGTGTCATGATAACGCACTATGGTTTTCGCAAGATGTCGGAAGAGTCTCACCCACACACAGGGTACACCCACCACCTGTCGTTGCATAGCCTCCATCAGATCCTCCATCTGGACCATAGGAATCTTATGTGCCAGACGAGATAAGTTTCCCTGCACATTTTGGAGCACTTTCTTTGCATCCCCACCAACTATCTCATCTCCTCAGCCTTTGCGTCGATATCGTGGGTATTCATCTGGTCGTCGTGGACCTACGTATGGGTAAAAGTAATAAATGTTAATATATGATATCATACAAAAATATTTGTGTTTTGTTTGCATTTACCAAATTAAAAAACACAAAAAAAATGAAATATACAAAAATCAAATTCTTATTGATCTCTCTAAAGGCGGATCCTGGTGGTAACGACATGTCACAATCCCCTCGGTAATCAATCCCCTCATAGGGATAGTCATTGATGGTGATAATATATCATCACCACCAATGGAAGAACTCATCGTTGTAGGGGGTTGGTACCCTACCACCTCCCAGCCGCCTTATCACATCGGTCCACTGGGTCATAGTTGGATCACATAGATCATTTGTAAGAACTTCCACTCTAGGTCTATGAGTTGAAACGCTCTCAAAGAAAACACTACACAAAATGGATGCAAACATGAAGTTCCTCATCCTACCGAGTTTGCAATCAGTCAATTGGCTCTTCATGTTGGTGAGTAGTGAGGTACACCAATCGTAAACTGTGGGTCTCAAACAATCTATTGTGTAGAACATAAGCGGCCTCGATGCCTAATGTAATGAGGTCGATCCTAATATCTATGTGAGTACCTCAGACAATGATCTTCAGACTCAAGTTTTCAATGTCCCTAATAGGGAGTTCACTCCCCACTTTCTCTATGTCTGCAATGCAGCAGGTGGAGATGTACTCCTCCATAGTCCTCCCACCTCCAACCCCTAGGGATTTGAGATTCACCATCTCACCTCGGCGAGACAACCCTATGATAAAGTAGATATCGTCCACATCAATTCTCAATGGTTTCCCATCGAGATCGAAGGCCTCAATCCCTGAATCCCAGTTGTTTATCAATGTTTGGAGCAACCTCACTTGGGCCCTCATTCATTTTATGGCCCAAAATTTATAGAGCCCACATCTTTGCAAAGTTTTTTGGGCCCTCACATCCCTTTCTATTGTAGCATCAACCTCCTCATGCTCCCTCTCTCTCCATTCAATCACCATTCTGCAAAGGAAACATCAAATTTGAGTCAATATTTATTAAAAAACATGTTCACGGAGTTGTACGCGGGCTACAATTATAACAGTCACGTATAGGGATTCATATATGCAGGAAGGCTTTGCTTTTCCTGCATACATGAGGTCGTGTATGTGATCAATGAACTATAGCCTGCGTACACCCTAGTTTCAAATTTACAGCCTCTAAAACTCAAAAATTGAGCACTAAATATAAAAATTAAACCATAGAAATGGAAGAGGACAGGATGAGCACTTACTTGGTCCAGACGGTTTCCAATTCCATCGATCGTATCTCACAGAATCATCGCTAGAAGATCGTGGGTAAAATGGCCTCAAAAGCACTATGTGGGTGAAAAACTCAAATGATATGGTAAATTTCTTGTTTTTTACTATTTGTAGAAAATTTACATCCATGTTATATAGTTTTTACCCTATCTTTCCAATTTTTGAGACCATATGAGCTAATTGAGCAGTATAAGATCTGGTTTGAAGTGGTTTTGTCCAGGGTTTCATGGATTTCCATCATTCTATAGCTCGTTCCTGCCTCCAACAGGTATATACCATCACTGGCATATAGGGTAGGTTTTTAGCCCGCTTTGCATTTTTGCAACATATTATAACCATGATTCATATGCCCTAGGTATGAACCCATTTTTTAGTGACACAAAACCTTCTCTTTGTCACTAGAAATGTCGTTATTAAATCGTAGAGACTTACCAAACATGGGTATCCTAGTTAGAACACTCTTTTCATTTGGTGCCCATGCAAAAGTTACTCCATAGGTTTGGGAGTCCCTTATAGTCCCGATATGACTTTGCGTTCAAACCTCATTAATCTTACTCAATCTCATTCCGACCCCTACTTATGGGACTCCCACCGAGTCTTAGTTAAGCTATTTTCCAACTTTTTAAAAAACGAAAAGATTGTCGAGTGAGTGAACTTGTCTCTTTCACACTCATTAAATGGATTTGAAAGGACATCTATTTTGGTATAAGTTTAACCCTTTTTCTTCGAACCAAATAGACTACTTACGAAAAATGAATACTCTAGTCACCATAGGCTAGAAGATTTCTCCTGGGTATTGTTTTATACTTTTTCGGGCCCAAGGGACTAAATCTACGAAAAAGGAAGCTACTAGAAGTTTTTGGTGTTAGGTTGTAATTGCATCCCATTATCCCAGTTGCATTGTTGAGCCTAATATCGGCTCTCTCTTTCTCGTTATAAGCCTCTTGCCCCAACAATTCTCAGCATTAACCAAGCAGTTCCTTCCATATATCCTTTGCAACTTAACACCCTTTTCCTAAAGAGGAAACATCCCCCCGAGTATCCATGTCTCATGTGCATTCCCTTGCATTGAGCAAAGGTATGTTCCACTGCTTGAAACTAGTTTCTTACTCGCGACACTTATTTCCTCTCTTGTATCATAGCATTTCCTTTACTATGAAAAAACAAAAAAAAGAAAGGTGGGAAGAGAATATTATCTACTATCGGCAACATTGTGTCACCTTTGAACAGAGCACAAATTATTCAGCCCATTCATCCAAGGTTTGGGTTTAGCATGACCTTAGGAAGATGAACTCGTTACTTAGAGTCTACTCCTCCGACTGGTTACTCTTCCAGTCCCTATGGAGAGTTTGTTGATGCCTCTTGTGTCACAAATTTTGGTCAATAATCAGTGTTAATTCTATGTTGCATGGGTTATCCATCCATCTCATGCTCTTGTTCAAAGGAATCATAAGTCTGTGTCAGTCATTCCTCATAATTTTTTACTTTACATGTCATCCATCCCCTTACAAGTGAATCTCATAATCACATGAATTTGTTGTCCTACCTGACACCCTGGGCCTACTTTTATCATTGGTAGGTGACCTTGAGCCCAATAGATGGCATCTCTCCATTGGTCGTTGACTGGGGGCTTTCCCTTATGTTCGATGACAAGAAATATATTCACACATTGGGGTTCATGTAGTGTCTTGGATTCCATTAGACCCTTTTGGTGATTTCCTCACCTTTGTTGTCATTTCTCATCATTGATCGTTAATAAGAGACTCTCTTTCATATACTACTTACATATGGTGCACGTGAGAGATGCACATTGTCGTTGGTCCATGAACATCCTATTCGTCTGAGTTCTTCCTAATCATCAAGCTATCACTTAGTACCTCGTGTTGGATAATGAGAGATGCCTTAATGCTCTCCTTTCAGTGGGTCTCCTTCCATTGACTTCAGCTCATCTATTATGGAATCGAGATCTAGAGTCATAAGAGTACATAGAGGCTTGCAGTCATCAGTGGTAGGTTCTCCCGCCATTGATAATTGGGAATACATCAATGTCTCGTGATCGATGGATTCTTCAAGTGTTCGACCTCAACACCTTTATTCACACTTGTTGAATGTACTCGGTGCCTTGACACCTACTTTCATTATTGGTGGGTTGTTTCGTGTTTGTTAACGGTATACCTCAATGACTGGTAATCAAACGAAGTCTCATTGTGTTCGACTTCACCTCCTTTATTCACATGATGTAGACTTGCACCTTCGTTGGATGGTGTAAAAGACCTCCAGTGCACAATAGAAGCATCCCATATATGTTGTTATCTTTCATCAGACCAATACCTATATGACCTCAGTGATCATGGGAGATTGGATTGTACTCCATTGTATACATATATCTTCAGTTGATTTTTAGACTGGAATCCATTGTGTCTTGTTCATGACTATGATATCCTATGGCATATGTCCACTTTGTATTGCATGTTCATGGCCATGAACAACTATTTATTATATATCCACATGGATATGCAGTGTAATCAAGATTGGCAGCTTTGTGTACAGAGTCAATATGAATTATAATATTCTCACAGGTGACTAGTTCTTCTAGATGGGTCCTCACTACTCCCCTTCTGGGAATTATAATGTATTTCGCCCATCGGGATTGCTCCTCTGACCTCACACATCAGGGGGAATCTTTTATAGCAATTTTTTCCACACTCCATGCCTCTTGCTTTGATGGCCTTCCCTTTTCCCTCTGCAGACTCAAATTTCCCTTTTGCTCATTCCAAAGCCAAAAATTTAAAATTTTGTACATATATGTAGGCCACAGTTAGACAACTCGCATATACGCAGGTTGCTCCATTACAACCCATGTACATCGGGTTTTGTGCTCAAAAATTAAAAATATGTCAGGTTTCCATGCCATGTCACGAGATCTATGATCCTTGACCTTCCATATACTGGAAACACTCCCACCCAATTCTTCAAGTCCATTTAGAGGATATAAATTGAGACATATACAAGCCTTTAATTCATTTGTGATTGAGAGCAAAGACACTCTGGAAAAATTTCACTTCATTTTGAGTCTGCATCCCTTTATCCTTGAAAGTATGAACTTCTTTTGTGTTCATCCCCCAAGCTCTTCCTACCTCGAGAAGGAGAAACTCAATTACTCCTACTACTTGTGAGCTTGCCTTTGTGGAGGATTGAAGTGGTGAAGGCCTAGGTGGAGGGACTTGGTTTCTCAGTTCTGATGTGTGTCATTACAGAAGTTTGTCACCTATGTACTTTTGTTGATTATCTTTAATAGAAATATTCTTTTCTTGTCCAATTATATGTTGCAAATATTTGTATCACTTTCCATGGGCATATTTTTTATACATGTTAGTGGATTATGCTTGTTTATATGCTAACATTTTATACAATTTCCATATGCTTGTGTATCTTGGTTGTTGAGAACAAGTTGTCAGTATCAAGCATTGGATCGTGAGTTCAACCATGGTCTTCTTCATATGTCTGGATGAGGTAGGCTTTTAGCCTTCATTTGTTAGCATTTGTGTTTATCTAGCATACTTGAGACTAGAGTTGATTTATGGGTGTCGTTATGTCTGTTGTGGTTTACCCCTAGCATAGAGATATTTTACTCGTAACAAGAAGAAATCCTAATATTCCATAAATCCACTATGGGAGAGGTTTTATTTATCTGCAAAAAACAAAGTTCGACCTAATTGATAAAGGCGCCTCTCGAAATCAAGGAAAATAAAGGGCATGAATGAGTTGTAGAATCTACATGAGATCAGTAGTTACCAGGTTGTAGAGAAAAAGGCTTTTGAGATCCCAGGGTTTGTACCATGAAGTAGTGTCGTCGAGTTTCTAGATCTTTGTGTCACCGTTCCATTGGACTAACAACCAAAGAGAGAATTGTACCTAAGATCACAGAGACAGTGGTTTAGATCATTCAGATTAATGCCTTGATATTGCAGGGAATTTTGGCCACGAGTTCGCAGGTTGTTGTTCCATAATTGGGCAAGAAATATATATGTCAGACACCACTAGATCATAGAAGATCAACCCATATTTGAAGCTATCTTTGGAGAAAGGATCGATCAATTTGAAAGACAAGTCGACTAGCCCATGAACAAATGGATCTAACCATTGGAAAGGAGAGACATGTAGAGGTTGATCGTATTTGACTACCACAATCACCATATTATTGGAAAAAGACCCTCAAGTTTATGTAACCACCTTGGTTATTGAGACCATGTGATGGGAAGGATTTAGCACCGCCAAGTCATAAGGAAAATTGTTATGGGTTTGCAATGCCAAATTTCCACAAATTGCGGTGATAGAGGTCGAATCATATTGCTAAAGAAAATGATGCCACAAAGATTGGTCGATAGAGTTTTGATATAATCATGGAATAAAATATCAAATTGCAGAGAAAGTGGAGGATCATATCACAAAGAAACCACCCAGGATCTGTTATAAAAGAAAAGTAAATTCTCATAGATTGGGAGGAATTTGGGTTGCAGAAAGGCAGATTTCTCTTGCCATGAGCTTTATAGTTCTTTCTTGAACAAAGGAATCAGTGGATGAATATTGCTTTCGTATTTCTATTCACGATTTATTTACACACTTG